>PVJX010015197.1:0-43133 GCA_004027295.1 Dolichotis patagonum
TATCCCTATTAATCTTATGTTATTTTTCTTTGCATCATCTTACAGGTTTTGAATTGTTATTTCCTGATTCTTTGTTATTTTTAAAAGATCTTGTCTTTCCTGCTCACTGCCTGCAATCTTATCTTCAAGGTCTGAAATTCTATCTTCACTTTCATTGAGGCAGTTTTTATAACTTTCAATATAATTTTTGCTTTCCTGTATATCCCTTTGAATCTGCTTTATGCATTCTTTTTTTTTCTTATATTTTTCATTCAAGGATTCTATCTGTTCATTTTGTTCCTCTAATTTTTTAGCTGTGTTTTCACTAGATGCATTCACTATGTCTTTCACTATTTTTATCAATTCTTCTTTTACCTGCACAAGTATTTCTGATTTGAGTTTTTCCATAGATTTCCCTATTTTGCATATTTATTTCATTTGATATCATTTCAGACATTTCAGGTGTATCGCTTCTTTTTTCTTCTATGTACACGGTTTCTATGCTTTCTTGGGGAGGGCTGGGCCTTTGAGCCTGCCTTTTTGTCTTTCCTTTTGTCATTTTTCTATATTTCCTTGCTTTGAGCAATGTTCCAAATCTTTCCCTGCATGTGTGGCAAATTACCTCTTACACCCTCAGTTCCTGGAGGGACATTGGCTTCTCCACAGGCTCTTGTCTTCCTCACGGGGTCCTAACTCCCCTCTGTGTGCTCCTTGCTCCCTAAGTTGTAAGGTGCATGCTGAGTGTTGTCAACCCAGAGCCTGTGGAATCTCACGCAGGCCAGGCCACCGTGCTTTGTCCCCAGCAGGTCTCCAGGAGTTTCACTGCAAGTGAAGAGTGGGCCTAAAGGTCGCAAAGGGTCAGGCCAAAATGCTGGTTTCTGCAAAGTTCCTGTTCCCAATCCCACCGGCCAAGATGCCAGTCTCCACAATATTCCCAATCCAAACAGCCCAGAGCTCTCTGCGGGTCTGGGAGTTTTGGGTTCCAAAGAGTCAGGCGGCGATTCTGGTCTCTGGGAGATTTCCTGGGGGTGAAGTGCGGGGCTATGGGCCCAAACAGACCTGGCCCAGATGCGGGTCTCTGGGCAGTTCCCTGCATATGAAGAGCGGGCCTACCAGTCCTAAACAGTTGCGCCGAGATGCTGGTCTGCACAGACTTTTAATCCAAACAGCCCAGGCCACTCTGCGGGTCCGGGAGTTTTGGGTCTCAAAGAGACAGGCCGCGATGCTGGTCTCTGGGAGATTTCCTCTGTGTGGTCGGTTTCAAAATTGATCATAATCCTTTCTCTTTGTATGATCTTCACAGTGCATATCTGCAGCTTTTTCCATTAAGAGACAGATTCTGGTTCCCGTATTTTACATCTGGAGCAGTCTTGAGCTGCTGTGGTCAATTAATGAGTAAATGTGATCAGATACTGCTTTGAAGCTAAGGTCTTAAGCACGAATAATTTCCCTGCTCAGTCACCAGGAAAACACATCTGGGCTGGTGCTCGAGGAAGAGAGACCACATGGAACAGTCAGAGCAGTAACAGCTGAGGCTATTCTGTGCCAGGTAGTTACAGCCAACAAGACAGCTGACTATAGATACGTGCTCAATACAGGTTAGTCCATAAAAGCCACCTACCTGATAGTCAATACACATAAATCATGATTTAAATAAATGATTGTTTTAAACCACTTGGACTTGACATAGTTTAAGATACAGGGGAAGCTAACTTAACTTTTCCTAGCTTCTCACTATCAAATGCTGATAAAAACACTACTTACCATTAGAAGGGCTCATGATAAGGTCAGATATACAATAGACAGTAAATACCAGCTATTTTTATCTTTATCAATTTTCCTAAATTCCTGGGTCTATTTTAATATAATAACAAATTTTATCATTTATTGTGCATCTAATAAGTTCTAATGAAATCATTATGCTAGACACCACAAATATTATCTTTAACACTTGCCATAAAACTCTGTTTTTTATTTCCTTTTTACAAGTGAGGAAAGTAAATAATGAAAATGTTGAATGATTGTCACTATGTTTATATACAAAGAAGTGGCCATGTCAGCATTTGAAAATACAGATGTTCTGTATCTTTCCATTAAATGACAACCTCTGTGGTCTACTAAATAATGGTGCAATTTTTTTATGCTCCTTATTTATTATTTTTCATACTTATGGTAAGTGGTATGTATTTCCCTTCCCTTGACTGTCAACATGGCATTGACAATGTTACTTGTTTAGCTAATGGGAGAATTACAGCTATTTTGTAGAAGTTTGAAATACGCTTGTCCTCTTGTGCTGTGTGTGACAAGCATGGGAACAAGTGACCGTTGTGTAATGAGACACAAAACTGCCTTGAATCATAAATGTAGAACCATTTCATGGGTGCCTGCATGAGAAATAAGCACATTTTTGTTTGCCTCAGAGATTTTTGGGTGGTATGTTGAATAGCAATGCCAGATTCACCTTTTACCTCTTCAAATGTCTTATGATACAACAATACCAAAATATTTCTTAACAAAAAATACTCCATAATTATATTTCACAGTACAAAATTTGCTCTAGTCTCATGGAGTTAGAGAGAAGATAGGAAAATTTGAACCAGAGAGAAAACATCTTTTTTCATATGTGAATCATATTGCAGTGGTATAAGCATAACCATATTTATAACAGTACAATTCATAATAGCTAAATCTTGAAAACAGTCTATATGTCTATCAACAGATGAATAGAAAAAGAAAATATAAAACTATAAAGTACTATTCTGCTGTAAGAAAGCTAAATTTGATTCATTTTTAGGAAAATGAATGCACCTTGAGACCATAACTTTTAGTGAAACAATTCAGACATATAAGCTTAATAACACACAGTTTCTTTTTATATAAGAAACTTAAACTGTAAATAAAGAGTGAAGTAATGAGTTCATAATAGGAAGGAGGGAGATTTACCTTTCTCAAATGGGAAGGTCAAGAGATGGAGGGAAAGATGAGGGAGGAGAGGAAGAAGGATGAATTAAGATGGGAAAATGTGCATCACCAAATCCACACAAGGAACATAAAAATCATGTACTAAGAACATTTAATAATTTAAAAAATTTTAACTCTTCTGTCCAAGAAATCTATAGAGAGAAATACTATACACGGATCACTTAGTTTTAAGAAATAAAATATGATTTTCCAGACACAAGTTGACTCAGAAGGTCTCATATGTTTGAATTGTGTTCACTCTCTATATGGTTTGGTCCTCAAATGGTTCCTAGGAGCTTCAAAGTGTCTCAAATATCCTAGTATGTGAATGTGTTTTTTTTTTTCTTTCCACTTAGTACCATGACCATGCCACACAGTTTGTGATGAAAATAAAATTTGAAGTTGGGCCCTTGAATTCCAGGGCAACTTGAAACTCAGCAACTGAGGTCAAATTCATGGATACTCAATGCCTACATGACCAACATAGTCCTGGTTGCCAAGGCTCAGGTAAGCCTCCATGCTGACAAAAGTCTGTATGTGTTACTACATATTATTGCTGGAAGAATTAAGTGTTACCAAATGGACTTCAGTAGTGATGGCCAACCAGAAACTTTCCTCTAGTTGTTCTATATTCAGTACTACACACATTTCACCACTGCTGATATTAATCTGTCTGTTTTTTTCATAATGAATAATAATTATGAGAACAACAGATGTTTTCAGTTTTATAAATCATTGAACATGGTCTCAGAAGTTCTTAGAATTTTCATTACACACCAGGTGAAAAAATAGACAGTAGAAAAAATTTTTTACTAGAAATAGTTACTTGGTCCTGCATGCAGTACTATATCATTCATTGCTAGCGAATACCTACAAGTACACCAAGCATCTTTGTAACCAAGTAGTCCTTAGCAGTCCTTCTCTCAGACAGCATAGTAGGAATGTGTGTGTGTGTGTGTGTGTGTGTGTGTGTGTACATATGTGTCACTGAAGGTTGAACCCAGAGCCTCAAGAATGCTAGGAAATCACCTACCACTGATCTACAAACTCAGTCAAATTATTTTATTTTTTTAAAACAGTTTCACCATGTTGCCTAGATTGGTTGAAATTGTTTCCTTTGGAAATTGAACCTGTAATTTATGACTTACTTATAAAAAGACAGTTGCTTATAATTATTATTTAACCCCAGCAATGAAATGAGGATAACTTTAAAAAATGAGTACTGGAGGCCTTCTCATTTTCTGACCAACTTATCTATATGATAGGTTCTACTACCATGAAGTGCAACCATTCTCTAAGCAACTGTAACTGTCCACTTACAAAATCAAATAAAAATTCCATCTAGATATAGCATAAAATATGTGTGGAAAGCATAAATTTGTTAATTATTTAAGATTTTTGTTTTAATGAGGTATGACATTAATATATTTACCAAGAAACACTCATTTTTCTAGAATATTTCTTATTTGCCCAAATTATAACTTCCTTCAGCATATTAATAAAACTAATGTTGAAGAAAATTCAACAGAAAATATGATTTTTCATAGACCCAGAAAAAAAATGATAATAAAAATAAAATATTGTGAATTTAAAGCCCATGAGATGCCTGATAAAGTTTATATTTAAAATATTCAGAGTTAAATTCATGTTTCTTGCTTCCATGTAATATATTCTTCCTACATAATAAAAACACACCACTTTAAATATAAAGATTTTCATATAAAAGATATAATTTCAGCATCATAAATGCTGAATTTCTCAATTGTCATTCAGTTATTGGATAATTTTAAGTAAAAAGGGGCAATTATCTAAAACAGAACTCACTTTCTTCTCAAAGTAATTTTCTATCCTATTAGTTTTATATCACAAGTGATGCAGAACATGCTTAAAACACTATCATTTCCCAGTGAAGTTTATAAAATGCAAACTAATAGAGAACTTTCAAATCTTGACTAATTTGCTTTTTATTTGAAAACTGTAAGATAGTTTCCAGTTCAACTACCGACTATGTGCTACACAAAGTCATTTCAATCTAGTTGTTTTCATAAAAAAAAATCTTACAACACTGTCTTTTGAAACAAAGTGTGTATCTGAAGTTAGTGAATTCATATATAAGAATCTGATGATCTTGGGCCGGGTATTTAGCTCAGCGGCATAGTTTCCTTCCTGGCAAGCACAAGGTCATGAGTTCCATCACTGTTACAAAAAAAAAAAAAATCCAATTAGCTGTCCAATCATCTTGCACAAAAGCTATGTTCCATTCTTCCAAAATTGTTTTTGTGAATAGTCTGTCATACCTATGACATTGTGTGGGCAGTGATATCATCTCTACCATGTTTTCTAATATTGTGACTTGTTTTATATGAAGATTAAAAACTCCTTTAAACTTATACAGCACTTAGTTACTGAGATCCTCAAGGCACATTCCATTTATGACACATGATGTGTATGTAGACATTATTTGAACACAATCTCTACTTTTCCAATTGTTTTCATGATAATTGAGTCATAAGTGTTCAGATGGCAAGAAGAAAAAGTATATATTTGCCAGTCTGCATTGAATCTGGAAATCAGGAAATTCAAGATGCATTTATTGATTGCAAACAGCCAGTAGAAATATTAATAGGTTTTTTTTATATTTAACACATAGTTATTAAAGTTTATACAGGACTCTATTTCCTAAAACTAACTCATTTCAACTGTTAGACAAGTAAATTTGCCTATATTTGATTTAATAAAGGAAAAAGATTCCTGCTTGTTTTATTGTTAATTTAGGTGAATCAGATATGATATCTGAGTATGTTTAGCTAGCTATAAAAATGATCAAAATATTAGATGAAAATATCTTGTCTAGTCAGTTATCACTGGGTGGCATGGGATACTCTGCTGACTCATAATATTTTGGAAACAATGAACAGAAAATAGTGAATTGTTTGCTAACCATCACCAACCAGTATCTTATGCATGTCAGCTTATTCGTAAATTAAATATTCTAGAACATCTATAACCAAAAGTTGTATACCTTACTTTTTACCACTAGGTTACTTAAAATCATCATTTTTTTTATCTTTCTGAAACAAGGTCTCATTGTGCAGTTTAGGCTTGCCTTGAGCTCATTTTGTATCCCAGGCTTATCTTGAACTCTCAAGGATCCTCTTGCCTCAGCCTCTCCAGTGTTGAAACTATAGGAGTGTGCCACTACATCCAGCTTAAATCACTATTTTTGCCATTTATTTTTAATCATTTATTTTGCTTTATGAATTGTGAATTAAATCTTGAGACTTTACCTGACAAATTGTCAGAGATTGCCCAGAAACCTAATTTTTTACTCTGGACTTGTAGATATATGGATACTTTATTAGACATTGTCCATAAAGGACAGATAGTCCTATATAGGAGGAATGAGTCCTGATTCCAGCATTAAAACCAAAAATGTGACCTAGAGAGACAAATGAAAGAATATATCCTGAAGTAGTTGTTTAGACAAGGAATATTTTCTTCAAAATTGTCAAAATTCTAAATTTAACTGTTTAGCATGTAATGAGCTTTACTTTCCTTAGGGTGCATGTGAGTGTGAGTGTGTGTGTGTGTGTGTGTGTGTGTTACAATATATTGCTCAAAAACAATAGCTTACTCTCTATCACTCTGGAAATTTTTCATTGTATCTAAGATTTAAAGAAAGGAGGATTGCTGGAGACTGTTATTCTCAAATTCTACCTCTTTGCTGACTTCATTAGCAAAGCCATTGAACAAAATCTCACTACTAGTCAGTTTTGCCTTCTATTCAGATTGTGTATGTGAAAAATAAAGTGTTTCTAACATATGGAATTATGCTTCCATAATGTCTTAGTTACTTTTGTCTTGTTGTTGGGACAAAATACCCGACACCCCAAATGAAGGAAGGAAAGGTTTATTTCTTACAGTTCTTGGAAGTTTCAGTGCACATGGGACCACAGTTCATGGCAGCCACAAACTGCAAGGTGCAAACAGGCAAGAGAGAGACACACCTTCTTCTTGCCATTACATCATATCCTGGCTCCACCCCTGGGTGGGTGATACACTCACACCACCAATCCAAGTGCTAGACAATGAACCAATCACAAATGCTAGATTTGGTCCAGTCCATAATTCATGAGGCTTGGGGCCCAATGACATAAACCATGACACATAATAAATAGGTATTAGATAATGTTTATAATTTACATGGAAGCATGTTTCAACATAAAAAAACTCAAACAAGCAACTTGTCATCAATCAAGTGAAATTTAGTTATTCTTTTTACAAAGATGTTTTTAAAATAACAAACTAATTTAAAAAATTATCAACAAATAATGTGCATACTATTTGTATTTTTCTGTTTTGACAATACTGTATTAAATCAGTTCTTTATCTATAATATAGTGCATGCTTGAATTCCCTCTCAGGAGAGTAATATTGATATATCCACCTTCTTTGAGAATTGAGCTTCTGTAACTTTCACTTAAAGATGAGTGTCTTAAGCTTTTTTCCACAGTATCTGACAATATAATTTTAGATTTATAATTTCATTTTGTCAAAAAATTACATAGGAGATTATTGCTACTAGAAGTTTACTATGAAGATGAAAATCTACAAAGGACTAATCTTGACATAAAGCACTTATAAAATATCTAAAGCACAAAACAAACCCTCTAAAGGACACATCTGCCCATCAAAAAATGGGAACAAGTTACATGCCCAGGAAAATATAAAGGATTTATTAGGCCACTGAGTAGGACCCAAAAGAAATTTAAGAACATTGTAATGATTTCATATCAATAGCATAATCATGGAAGATATTTTATAAACATTTTCAAGAATAAAGGCAAATTCTGTGATTATGAAACTAAAATATTACTCATCAACAAATTTGGGATGGACTATCCATGCAACAATCCAAACTTTGTTTATTCATTTTGCAACAAAATAGTATTTTACTGACAATGCCTAAACATAGTAATAATCTCTTTTTTAAAAAAATTCTAATTACAGAAAAAAGTCATTAAGAAAACTTGAAGATATCTATAAAGTTTTTCATAATTAAATTCTGAAATCTTTCTGAAAACTAATAGATTATCTTCATAAAAATAATGTAGAAAATAAAAGTAAATTGATGACATGAATGAACACTAATGAGCATTTTTTTCTTGAGTACTTACCAAATAAATACTTATTTTTAAAAGCTACCAAGATAATTTAAGATAAGGCTATTATGAAAGAGCCCATATGTGACTTTTCAGGAAGCAAATCAGCTCAGTGCACTATGCTAAGTCAGTATTGTAACAGATCAGGTATACATGAAATTTATGAGAAGCTCCCTCAGTCCCCAGTCACAGTAAATGGAATTGCTAAAACATCTCAAATTTTTTTCACATCATAATCTCATCTCTGATTCCCATTCTCTCACTTGTGCAGGGATGTGGCTCATAAGCCATGCTTTTCACAACCACAAATTCTTTAATCCTACATAACCAAATCCTCAAGAGAGCAGCAAACAGCAAGAGAAGACAATTTATTTAGAGAACTATTATGTGAGGAAGAAAACAAGTTGCCATTTCCAATTTGGAAGATAATTAGGGAGACAATAGCCTTCTGACTGATGTTCTGTGTTCCCTTTGGATATTTTTGTAGGCCAGTAATTGGAGTGTATTTTTCTGTTCAATTGCACATTGTCTAGAAAAGGGTTTCTCTTGCCCCTGAATTTCTAGTTAGATTAAGAGAAAAAAAATCTTGCAGCTACTGCCCTGTGCCATATCCACAAGTCACTACTTTCTGCACATTGTCAGGGGACTTTTTAATTTTTTTAAATGTCCCAGACAGCTGAGTTCACAGGATTCTAAGAAAACGTCTTATCATGGGATTTGGGTCAGTGAAGGCTTTTTGTTTACTATTGGAAAACACTGGGAAAGTCAACCATTCTTTCCTATCCCAGAATTATATCATATTCCATCCATGATAACAATAAGTGACAATGAAGATGGAAGTCCATAATATTTCAAGAAGGCACACTTTGGAAAAGAGGGGACAGCAGCCACATTTTCCCTTAGAAGAGAAAAAGCTTTTCTGCCATCCCTTGCCTATTCATTTTCCAGTTTCTCTTGGGAAACAATCCCATTTGTTCTCATCATTTTAGCCTAGGAATTAGCAAGAAATCAAGGAGACACTGATGCAATTATTACTTATATTAAGTAACTACTAAGATCAATAACTAATCTAAAATGCCTTATGTGCATATTTAGGGTAAAACTAATAAAGATGAGTGTTAAGAACTGCACATATGCACTGTCTGCCAAAAATGTATACATATTCCAGGGGAAAAAAACTTGTATACATATTTAATACTAAATATATTGAGACATAATGGGATTAATACAAGTTACCTTTGGACTTTATAGTTACAAGAGGTGCTCACTGTGGTTTTCATGTTTCCAGACATTGTTTAGTACGGTGAACTTCTGCTTGGATAACCTTGGTTATTGAGATTGCTAAACATGCATATTCAATTCCTTCTCTATCGGCCCACAGTGCAGTGGGTTTTCTGTGGTATATCACATCCTTTGGGGTCCCCCATATGAGGGTAATATCATCTGTTGAAAAAACATCATAATATTTTTCTCTTCCTATGTATAAATTTTTGTCAGACTCTCTATATTGAGCAACTACTATGTCTGAAACACTTATTAAACCTTGTAATAAACTTATAATGTTATTATATACAACTCTGTATAGGTTGTAGTGGAATTAAAATCTTAAGTAAAATTCAAGGAACATATCTCTTGAGAACTGGATTGACATTTTTGATTTGTCACCTAGTTTATTTCACTACAATACATTTCCCCCAGGCAAGTCAGTACCTTAATCTTAGTTCCAAATCATGATTTTTTTTCTAATGAAATCAGAAATATTAAATTTTTTTTGCTGTAGTATAACTTTTGAAGGTACAGCTTTTTACAAAGAGTTGACATTCAATTTTTTCTATTGGATAAATTTCACAAAAGGAAGACACAGGATTTCTTTTTATTTGTCCAAAACATGTGGAATCATGTCAGGCCTGTGTCTTAGTGGAACCTGCTGATCTGAGCTCTTTCAAATATAGTATATACAGACTGTTACTGTGATGATTTGCCAGCCCTTTATCATCCATAATCTGAAATGTGCTTGAACTTCATGAAAAATGGCTATGCTGTATTATATACCTCGGTACACTTAAAAATGTATGTAATGAGTTCAACAGCTTTCTCTTTTCTAAATTGCACTAAATGCCAAGATGATTGTGTAAGTTTTGCTTTTCAAGTATCTACTGGATTTAAGCTTTAAAACTGAGTTGTGCAGTGTGCAATATGTTAAGCTGCAATGCTAAATAACTTCCACATTGTAATTTCATAATGAATGTGATTTTTCCATATAGCATATGGCCATTAGAACAAAGGTTGAGCCTCTGTTACTACTAATCTCTGTGAGTTCATCAAAAAAGAATAGTTTGTGCTCTCATTGTTCAATATTTCATAATCTTTATGCCTACATTTTGTAATCTGAACAAGTACTTTGAAGATAACAATAATGTGATATAGTAGCTAGTGTTAATCTCCCACTATTTTGTTTTGAAATTCCATATCATCATTTTTACTCTTTCTTTGTTTTTAAAATAAAAATAGAAAAAATACAAAACACATGTCATAAAAGCATGGGAGAAATGAAATTCCATTACTTCTCCAGGTGGACCAAAAATATTTGATGAAAAGCTCTAATGCCAAAATGCCTGTTTTGGTGTTATCAAATACAGGTATTTCTTGTTTTGTGATCTATTTGTTTAACAACTGTTTCGACTTAAGACCTGCTACTTGGCCTTACAACCTATGGTTTTTTTTTGTAGTTCTGTGCATCTTGCTTACAGAGCATCAATGTCATTTTTAGTATAGTATACCTTGTTTATAGAAAACTATAGTTTTCTCTTATGATACTATGTAGTACCGTACTATAGTTCTATGGTCCATTATAAATTACAATATTACATGTAAGAGTTATGTAAATAAAATCAAAGTTATCAAATTGAAGTTTTCTCTGACCATTTCTTTGTTTTGCATATTGGGATGTGCATACAATATAAAATTTCTTCACTTAATGACCAATTTATTTAATAATCTAATTTCAAGTACAAAACACATTCATTTAATGCAGAATATCTGTACATGTTTGGTTCATTTTCATTCCCACAGGAAATTACACTCAGTTCCCTAAATAAAATGACCTACATGGTTGCTTTTGGAAGCCCAAAGTACCTGGATCTCAAAACCTGATATCTCTTCACTAGGCAGACACAACTCCTCCTTTGAAGATGAAGTGAAAAAAAATCTTCTCCCCTACTTCCTAACATGTGTTCATAAATTTAACATCCTACTTTGGTTTTTAAATCATAGGTATAAAAGAGAAGTTTATAGGTCTAGGAAAGAAATTAACATGATTTAGGAGTATATGGTGACATACAGGACTTTGCAAACTCCCTTGCTCTAAAGAAGGTGGTATGTCACACATAACATGAGGGATACTTATGCTATGTGAAAAGTATGATTGGTTGTTATTGTGATGCTTAGAGTTTTAAATTTTAATAAGTGTGTCAAACAATCCTAAGGAGACATGTAGATAGACTGTGATGGATTAATTATTGTCAAGTCAGTGGCATCTCTACACTCCTCCATGTCTTTTCTCTGCATTTTAAATACAACAACATTCCCCAGAATATTTTCCCCATGCGGCTTCCTATATAATTAATTTTTATTTCTGATCAACAATAACGTGAGTTTCATGATATAAAAGGGAGGAAACTGATACAATTTATTGAACTGGAGCCAGGGAGACACATAAGCAGATACTAGATGTAAAGTTTGAAGGAATTTCAGGGTGAGCTGTTACTCTGTGTCCACATATGCGAAGAGGGTGGAAGCTTTTCTAATGAGTCACTCATTTCAGTGAAGATGGTTAAGATAGTAACTTGTAGCTTCCTAGAGTTAGCTGAAGACTAAAGCTGCTCTCAGTCCAGTGCTAGAGAGCAACAACTTCCATCCTGCAGACTAAGATGGTAGCAGCTCCCTGCTTTGCTGTTTTTTGGCTTTTTACAACTGGAAATATCTCTAATTTTGTGTTTAAACATAGATACACAGATCAGCTCCTATTTTCGTAAACTGACACTGTCTGATACTGTAACTGGCACTGCAAATGGAGCTTTATACCTTAAATTTTTTCTCTTTAATGACAAATGGTTTCTGAAAATTTCTTCTGGCCTAGGGCACACAGGGCTATCCCTTGCTTCTCCCTGTCCAGGTGAATGGATAGAATATGCAGATGCTAATGTTAGGATACAGGAGCCCAGTTCTCTTTCCACAAGAAAGGGGACAATGAGTTGGAAGGTGGCGCAAGGTGATAAAGCAAATATGAAAATCTCCATCATTTCTCTGTGTTCCCCTCCCTTCTGCTCATTACTAGAAAACACCTTTACTCACCTGTCCATGGTATAATGATGATTTAAGGCAAATGAGTCTTTTCTTCTCCTCAGAGATAGAGTTGAATAAATCCTTTATCGTTTTTGCCAGAACAATTGGCAAACGAACCTAATCATGTGAACCTAATTGACAGATTAACACCTTCAGCAATATTGATTGTCATATGTCACTTAATATATAACTGTTTTGATTACTTTCTAGTTGCTGGAAAAATACTCATCATCCACAACTTAGAGGAATCGTCTTAGTTACTTTTTCTCATTGTGAGACAAAATACCCAACACCCAAAGTTAAAAGTGGCTCTGCCCAGGAAGTGGGCAGGTGAGCGGAGTTGGGGTGTCGCGCGTGTGCAGGCCTGGTCCGTCGGTCCACCATGTCGAAGGTTTCCTTTAAGATCACACTGACGTCTGACCCGCGGCTGCCGTACAAATACTCAGTGTTCCTGAAAGTACACCTTTCACAGCAGTCTTAAAGTTTGCAGCAGAAGAATTTAAGGTTCCTGCAGCAATAAGTGCAATTATTACCAATGATGGCATAGGAATAAATCCTGCACAGACCGCTGGAAATGTTTTTCTAAAGCATGGCTCAGAACTGCGAATTATCCCCAGAGATCATGTTGGAAGTTGCTAATATCTGCTTCTGGGAACATACAATTACCTTTCACAATAAAAATTGCTATTTTTATTTTGGTCATAAAAGTGAAATCCGGCATTTAACATACAATGAAAACACCAAGAGTCAGAGAAACAGTGAAAGGTGACTCTTGTCCCTCCTCGTTCGTACTCTACGCGAAGAGGAAGTGGCTATGAATGGACAGTGCCACCACCACAAGACGCGTAGCTGCTGCCTCGCAGCGCAAGTAGGGAGTTCATTTGTGGCAAGTGGATTAATGCAGCTCTTTTTTTTTACCTGGAAAATACTTTGAATAATTTTTTTCAGAGTACATTTAGAAAATTAAAATTTCCTAAGTGTTACATAATTATCTTTGAGTCAAAAATGTAGAATGATTGATTATGAATCATAGATGACAATTTGCTTGATAGCATCTTACAGACTCATATGCAGATCCTTAAATACACATTTTGTGATAAACACCATAGACATACCGATGAATACCTAACTGGTTTTATCATTTATATCTTAAGTTTTCAATTTTAATGAAATTTCAATATCAAAGAACTACAGATTTCTTGATCTAACCATTATGTGCATAAACTAATGTCACATACTAAAGTTCTTAACAGTGTTGTTTCAGAATCTAATATTTGTCATGGTGGGAGCTAACGATACAGTAGAAGCATCTTTTCCTGAGTTGCACATTTCTTAAAAGAGTTATGATTCTCTCTTATCAGTTTCTTAATGCAGCATTTTTTATGAAAAAACTCTCAAGAAAATATTTTGTTTGTTTGTTTGTTTGTTTGTTTTGAGATGGTTTCACTAGGCATGCAGTTCAGGCTGGCATTGAGCTGACTTTGTAACCCAGGCTGGTCTTGAACTTGTAACGATCCTCCTACCATAGCCTCTCAAGTGCTGAGATTACAGGCGTGTGTCGCCGCACCCAGCTGAAATGACTTTGAAGATATTATTTGTAAATGGCATTCTGAAAGAATATTGTTACAGTGAATATCTGAAGTTCATCACAAAGCTTCAAGAAATACTGATCAGAAATCCTGATGAGTTACATTTATTGAAGACCTAACTTTTGAAGAAGTGCTAACATTAATCACCAAAGTGCGTAACACGCAAAATTAGGAAAGCAAAGATGACCAGGCTTTGGCAAAAAGGAATGCGTGGCAAGGACAAAAGTTATTAGCAACAGAAAACTGTCACAAAATGTCACAAAGAACGCCAACAAGTGGAACAGAACTGTGGAGAGTATGTTAGAAAAACTGAAATGGAAAAGAAAACTTGACATAGTGTTAGAAAGCAAAGTACATTTCCTGCCCACATACAGACTTAGAAGTACCCTTATGAGTATTCAATAAGTGTGTCTGTAATAAAATATTATATGTTTACAGTGGAAATCAGTATCTGCACACAGTCTGAAAGGTAAATTGAAGGGCCATAGTGGTTCAGAATCAGTGCTTGACCTGCTCTATTAGACACGCCTAACCCTAGAGCAGCAGTTTTGTCTGTCTAGTTCTTTTCTGAACTAGAAATATAGATGATCATTAAATAATTCCCAGTTTATTCATGAATAGAGGCTAAGAAGAATATTTACCTTAGCATGTTTCAGTGTCTTCACTGTGATGGGCCACAAGTTCATTGAGAAAAATAACTACAGTAAAATGCAATAGAATCAGCTTTGGAAGGGTAACATTAATACTTTAAGAAATTAACAGGTATTTTTCACAGGTCTGATAAAAAATAGCAAGATTTTCAATTATCAAAGGGAAGATGTTTTGCTAAATAGTAAATGTACTGTTTGGAATGTTTTTGTAAGAAAAAAAAAGATATGCTCAAAGGCCACTGTTAGGCCTCAGTTGACCAGCTATATCTAAACTCCCAATCTTTGAATTTTTGGCTTAGTTTAATTTTTTTCCATCTTCCCAGTACAAAAATGTATTTGCTGTTTGCATAGATAAGTTTATGGTATCTTGTGCCATAAAGAGATTTATTTAATACTTTGGCTCTTTAGTTTTAAGAATTAGAGTGTAGCTATTAATGTGTTGTGTTAAACAACTAGATTTTATTATTAAATGTGGTCTATAAATTCTTTATGCAGAATACTTTGAAGTACTGTATTTAGTTTAAATGTATGACTGGCCCATAATTATGAAAATACATTGTTATACTGTAACTCATATTGTTTTCTCTTATTTGAACTCTTAATCATCCACTTTATTGAAAATATCATTTAAAAATAAAACGATGATTACTGGCCAAAAAAAAAAAACAAAGTTAAAAGTGGGAAGGTTTATTGTAACTTATATTTTGTAGATGCTTCATGCCATAATCAGCTGGCTCCAAGCCAGAGTAGCATGTCAGAGGTGCATCATTAGAGAAGAAACAGTTCCTGGCAGGTGGAAGGCAGCAAAACAGCAAGCAGCACCTGACAAGTGACAACAGTAACCTTCTGTCAGTCCCAGGTTACACACCCTGAGGGTGTGTGGCGCTGGCACCCAGGGTGAGCCTTCCGATTATGCACTCCCAGATCTGTGCTAAGCCAATCAGTGCAGTAATTTAGTATCACACACTCAATCCCAGGATCACTTAATTCCATAATCATCACACCCTTGGTGCAGCTGCCTCTGAAAACCCACAGATATGACTGCATGAGGCATTAGAGGGACATCTACACATAAACCATAACAGGAAGAAAGTTTCATTTTGGATCCAAAGTTTCAGGAAATTTTTGGCTAACTCTACAACAGAATAAGGATGACAAGCCAGGCATGATTTGATTGCACATGCCTCTAGGACCAGCACTCAGGAGGCTGAAACAGGGGGATTGCCATGACCTCAAAGATAGACTGCGCTACAAAGAGAGTTCAACTACATAGCAAAACCTTGTTTCAAGAAAACCCAAAAAAGAAAAAAAAAAAAAGAAAGAAACAGTATGACTAGAGTAGACTGACATAGCAGAAGAAAAGATACTTAATCATGGCAGCCAGGAAGCAAGGGGAAGCAAGGAATTGGGGCAATACTCTTTTCCAGGAGACATGCCCAGTCTAACTAGATCACACCCTCTAACACAAATTTCACCTACAGAACTCAATGGATAACTGCACTGAATACAGCACTCTTCTGTTCTAATCACCTCTCTGTCTCTCTCTCTCTCTCTCTCTCTCTCTCACACACACACACACACACACACACACACACACAAGAATTTGGGAAGACATTTTAGATCTAAATTTAGCAATAGCCCACTTTACATCATGTTGGTTTTCAAGAAATAGATTTTAAAATTTATATTTAAATACATATAAAGAAGAATTGCAAGTTATAATGATAATGAAATTCACATAAATTGTTGTTTGTATTATTAAATTTTAATGCCAGTTATTGATAGCATCAAACAGTCAGACAAATATTTTTAAAGAAAGTTTTTGAAAATAAAAATGTAAGCTTACAAAATATAAGCTCTTAATGTAGATTTTGTATTGCTTTGAATTCTAATTCATTTGAAACCGGCAGAAATAGCACATGCTTTGAATGATGACTATTTAAATGATAATATTTTGGTTTAAAACCAAAGTAAATAAAATCTACAAGGGATGACACAAAATATCACTTTCAAGCATAAGGAATCATAGATGAATCATATGCAGAATTTCAAATTATCCACCATGTTTGGCAGATGACATATCTAAAAATCTAACAAATTGCTCCCACCCCAACAGACTATCACATTCCTATTTAGCTTCTTATTTGTCTCCATCAGCTTGATCCATGGGTATAGAAATCCAGTCATCAAAGTGCATTTGGGCATTGATCACTGAAATTTATGATACTTTGAAAGATCATACTTGATTGATGGCACCGATGCACTTTATGTATTTCTACAGCCACTCTCTTTCATAAGCAGCATGCATAGTGAAATTGTGGGAGAAATTTTAGATAAACTGCAGGCTAGTGTGCATCTTGTGGTCTTTATCCCTTTATACCTAGAAATCTTTCTTTGCTCTTCAGGGAGTACCCAAGTTTTTTGGAAGCATATTTTGTGTATTTCTGTCTGTTTTAACATAGTAGCTTAACCCTACTGCCTCAAATTTAACTTTTGAAATGTTTTCAGTCATTACAGTCCTGAAAATTTCTAAATCCTGACACTGTTTCAGAAGATATCCTCTTTTGCTTTTTCCTCCTCCTATTTGAACTTTCTTTAGCTATTCTAAAATATTTTTAGCATTCCTTAGCCTCAGTTTCCCCATGTGCAAAACACAGATAATTATGAAGCTTCTTTTAAAATTAAATGAGAAAGCCATGTGAATTACTTAGGCCAGTTCTGTGTTTAGTGTAGATATAAATGTTACTTATTAACTTTCCAGTCAAATGATGATTAAAGAGAATAATACAAGACCAGTCAACTAAGGTCATAAATCTGTTTTATAAATTTCTCTATTTCAACACTGGGTTTTCTTTACTTTAGAATCTATCACTTTTTCCCAGTTTTCTTATTACATCAGTAACTGTGGAGGTAAGTGACTTCATGAACAATACTACTAGGTGGTCTTTTCCCTTCTAAAATCTAACTTTAGACTAGGTTTTGCTCAGTCTGTAAAATCTAAGACAATTCTGATCCAGGGTGGTATAGCTCTGGGCAAATGAATGTAAAAACACAACATCTACTGGAGAACAAAGCAAAAGTCAATTAAGTGTACTTGAAGAAAATTCTTGGAAGTAATGTCTGCATTCCTTAAGATTCCTTTTATTTTATCAATATTGGTTCTCTCATTTGTGTGTGTTTCCCTTTCTTCTCTAAATCACCACTTCCCACAGCAATCTGCAGACCTCCCAGGTATCTCACAAGTGGGAAATTTGAGGTCTGTGCTCACCTGTCTTCTCTACTACATTCCACAAAATATGAGCTCACCCTCTGCAGCTGTGAAGAGCTTTTGAAGTTCTCTTCATATATCCAGTCATGCTATTAAATCATTTTTCCATGTTATTTTCCTTACATAAACTACACTGTTTGTCCTGTACAACTGCCAATGACACAAAGGAATGCCTTTAACAAATTTCAAGGACCCTTATTTTATCATACAGAAACTTATTCAAGTCTTCCTAAAGCCAACGAACCTAAAACCTGAGGGGAGAATTTGCACCTGCTATATTTTCTAACTTCTGCATTAGGCATATTTATTGTAAAGTATTTTTTTCTTGTTCAAATCAGAGATTTGTCTTTTCCACAAATAATGCTGAGCATTCATTGGTGCCTGATTTGTTTTGGATGATTAAAAAAAGTAGGGTATCAAACTCTATGGATAAAACATCCTACAGTAAAAAGGGAAACAGATGGTAATGTAAGGTGACATTTTCATAGAAAATATGGGCAATTAAAAGAAAAACATTTCTTATTCATGACTTAATCATCTTGCCAAAGGGCTAAAAAATGGAAATAAACAGATTAGATCTGAATTGAGAAGGTTTCTAGACCTGAGTACCAAGCAAACTTAGAGCACTGAAATACTGTATACAATTAATAATCTCTAAAAATTTTGTATGCCTAATCAATAATATTTTTCTTTTTCTCATGTGAACAGAGTTAGAGAGCTACTTAAGAAATTTTGTCCCACAGTGTGTCCATGAGTGAAAATGCCATCCCCCAAAACAAAATCTATCAAATTCCATATTGTTTAGCAGGTTGCTTATACCTGGAACTTTTCTAGAAATGGACATAATGGCAGATGGGGAAGCAAAAGGAAAAAGATTTTAGAGTTTTAATGTATTTTGGTTCTACTTCCATAAGATTAACTGTGTTATGCTTAATATCTATATGCGTCATGTTTCTGGTTTTAGAAATGAAAATAATGATCATTACTTTGGAAGGTTGAGATTGTCAGGACAAAGGAAACATTGAATAAATGTTAATTTATTAATTTATTAACATTGAATAAATGTTAATTTCCTAATTTCCATCATGGGGCCCTTCTCCTACTATTAGTTTCTATGATTTTATTATTCAGATTTTTTGTGGTAATCTTCACTGTAACCCTTTGAGGTTGATATTTTCATCTGTTTCAAGGGGAAAAACTGGTGATGACTAGAGGTATATCAGTGAGGATCTAACAGGGAAAACAAAAACTATTCCAAGTATTTCAAATAATTTAAACTCAGGGATTGTTCATGCAAGTGACTGAGAAGAAGGAAGAGTTGAAAGGGTAGTTGAAAGAATTCAAAAAGTAGCAAAAGAAGAAAACTACTTTTCCTCTCCCCAGGTTTTGGGGTCAACTTAAGGACACCCAGAACCAAGGCCTTTGGCGGAAGCCATCTCAGGTGGCCATTCAGAAAGAGCAGAATGCATACCTCCCCTAAGGCACTGCTGGTGTTAGATCAGGAAAGCTCTACTAAATCCTGATAAGCACAAGGTTAAGGACTGAAAGTTACATACTTCCAATTTCTTTCTTACAAAATAGATACAATTTTACATGAGAAAGATGCTACAAATCATAGTAAAAATGTAAGGCATAATAAAAATACTTTGATAAGGTGAGCACTTCGAGTCCTTTTCAGATAAGAAATCATAAAGTCCTTGGCCCCTCAAGCTTACTTGTTTTTGTTACCTTGAGTGTTTTCATCATTCTAAGGCTTTGAGTCTAAAATGTTTTTGTTGAACATTTTGTTGAACAAGGGAACCCAGTGGAATTTCTCCATAGTTTTAATCATGACATCTTTTGGGACTGTAGGTTTGCCTATGCATTTTCATTTCCAAAAAGAAAACCAGAAGAGTAGAAGAAGCATTCAGTAATAATAGTTTGGATAGACTTTTTTTTTGCTTCTTTTAATCTAATTGTTATGGTTGAATTAAATCTTTGAAAAAATGTATGTAAAGCAGAAATATTTGAAATAATGGATAATAAAATTGAATTTTTGAAATGTGCTTCTTACCCACTTCATTTTCTAAGCCATAGTCCTGGTATAATATGTAAAGTGATTTGTGATGAACGATAGTAAATCATCTGTATCAATTATTCATGCATTTCAATTGGCAGTGAGACTAGCAAATATATTCAATGAGTGGTCTTTATTCCCACAAAAGTAGATATGCATAATGGATGGAAAAATAAAGAAGTTACTTTTCAATACAACAGCTGGGTACAAGAATGTTTTTATATATAAAGTTTTGAAAGTATCTTTTGAAACTGCTCACCAAACCACCCAAAACTATGGTTGTGCTTCTGCCAGCCATGAAGGGCTGTGCTTGAACTTTATTTCACAGTTTCTGATTTTCACAGCCTTTGGACCAGCACAGTCCCTACTTGTTACTATGCTTGAAAAAAATCTGTTTCAGGAACTGTTACAAAAACACAGAAACTAACACACATTATCCTATAATGCTGCACTGCCTAATGGAAAATACAGAAGGCATCTAATTTCTTTCTTTCTTTTTTTTTCGGTAGCATCTAATTTCTTAAAGCTGTGTCTAATACAGCATTACATAAGTAAGAAAGATTTCAAAATTAAGTTTTAAAACCCATTAACTGTTAATATTTACAGACATCTGAAGTTTAACCAACTTCTCTTATTTCTTGAGATTATCTGTGAGTAGTATAAAAAGATATTTTTCAATTACATGCTTTGCAAATGATGAAGGTAGCTTGAATTTTACAGAAGGGTAAGTTGTTGTTTAACTAAATTGTGCAAAGCACAAATAGGACCAGGAAAAAGTTTAAGCTTTGTCTTTTTGTTACAAGAAGTATGGTAGGTAGTTAATCTTATTCATTCAACACTGTCTAGGGATCTGCTTTTGGTTATGTCCTAGTCCTCATTTTTCTGTATTCTGATGGGAACCTGTATAGTGCTACTCTTCATATTTGTATATTTCTCCTTTAATAGAGCCAGTTCACCTGCCCTCTAAAAGAAACTACCACAGGAGTGGGTACTGAATGAGTACTGAATTTCTCTATCTCAAACACAAGAAATATTAAGTGAGACATTATCTATAATCATGTGCATTATGACGTCTTATGTCATAATGCTTATGATATAATCTCCATGTTGTATAATCACCATGGAATAAATTCATTCAATTAGAAATATAGGTGTCTTACCACTTCTCTGTTAAAAGAGGAGAGGTTTGTTTTGGAACATAGTTGGTAAAAGTTTAAGTCCATGGTTGACTAACTCCAAGGCGGGGTGGCACGGCAGAGACACATGGCAGAGGAGAGTTGCTGATGGCATGTTGACAGAAAGCAGAAACACTAAATAGAGGAGGAGGAGAGGGTGATAAACACTTCTATCCCATACCAGACTCTTCCAATCAGACTCTTCCTATTGGCAAGTCAGTTTTAAGTCCCATGACCGAACAACTTTCCAAAAGCCCCACCTATAGGCATATCACTCTTTGGCAGGATATTTTATAACTGACCAAAGTTACTTTACAATAATTTGAATGAAATATTGCTTGTGATCTTTAAATAGTGTAGATCTAAATATACATGAAGTTCCTCTTGAAGTAAACATTTAAGATTTTATAAACTTACACACTTAATGGAAAATTCTGTAGTTCAGATCAGGTCATTAAAAAGATAGATAAAAATATATAGTAAATGCTTCAAAAATGTAGAATTAAATAAATTCAGTTCCTTATTTAAAAATAATAACATCAAGCAAGGAAAAGATAAAGAATAATAGTTACAAGTCAATGAGCATGTAGCCATAAAAACTGTGCCTAATATTTGCAAGTCAAGGCCACTTTGAATTTTTTTTATTTAGAAAAAAAAAGCAAAATAGAAAGAAAGGTATAAATAATAAAGAATTTCAAAAAACAGTAAGAATTCACTAGTTGATAAATTACATGTCATTATCTTAGAAGCATTTATTCAAGTTACAAAATCAAAGCACATAAAGTGGACAAACAGTGACTACAAACCATTCTGATGAACTAACAAAAATTTAGTAGCATGGTTATCTATTTTGCACACTTAAACATACAGTTATATCCTTTAGAGCACTTTCTTTCCCTTTCATTATTATAATATCTATTATACATTTTGAATCTTATTACTGTCAGTTTTTATTATTATTTTTTGTATTAGAGAGACAATACAATATTTACAACTGTGAGTCTGATTTATCTCACTTATGAGAATAGTCTCAAGTTGCCTCCATTTACCTATAAAAGCCTCAAGATCATTCTTTTTATAGCTGGGTAATATTGCATTGTATAAAAATACCACATCTTTTTCATCCATTCTGTGGTTGATGAGCATTTTTGTTGCATCCAAGATTTCACTATTACAAATTGTGCTGCTATGAACATGGGTGCACATATATCACTGTGATATGAACTTTTCAGTTCTTCTGGGGAAATACCCAGGAGGGGAATAGCTAGGTTGAATGGAGCATCCAGTCCTAGTCTTCTAAGAATTCTCCATACTGATTTCCATGGTGGCTACACAAGTCTACACTCCCACCAACAGTGGAGCAGTGTTCCTTTTCCCCCAGTCTCGCAATACTTGTTATAGGTTGATTTCTTGATGGCAGCCATTCTCTCTGGAGTGAAATGAAACCTCAATGCTGTTTTAATTTGCATTTCTTGATTGACCAGTGATGGTGAGCATTTCTTTATGTATGTATTTGCTATTTGTATATCTGCATCTGAGAAATGTGTTTTCATCTCAGATGCTCATTTTTGGAAAGGGTCTTTGAATTTGGGGAGCTTGATGTTTTTCAATTCTGTGTACGTTCTGGATATAAGTCCTTTGTCTGAGGGACTGTTGGCTAAAATTCTTTCTTTCTTATTTTGTAGGTTTTCTTTTCACTTTGTTGGTGATTTCTTTTGAAGTAAAAAACCTGAATTTTTAAAATAAGGTACATATATTCTTTCCAGTTAGAATGAGGCTACCAAAGACATTTGGGGGGGATGGTTTCATCTAGAGGAGTCTATTTCTAGTAGTACTTGCCTATATTGTATTAATGGTTATTATCGAATTGGAATCAACCCCTTTTCCTTGCACAAGGCTTACTTGATTTTTATCCAGTAAGACTCAGTGCATTACAATAGCATTACATGAGGTATGTTGCAAAATGAGAGTATATCACCATTTTCTTTCTAACTATATTGTGTATCATATATTACTACCTTATTTACATGTATCTCTACCAGTACAATAAACTAGTGGGCAGCAGGAACAATATCAATAACTCTCTACCTAACAGACTATAACCCTTGGTGGAGAATAAATAAATAAATATTGGACAATTAATCATTTGAAAACTCTCCTTGCCAAAGTTGAGATTGGTCAGAATTGACCTTTCCATTGTTGATGTACAATGACCTTATTTCCATTTAGCCCAAATTTTAAAACATTGAGGAAAACCCATTCTGTCCAATAAACGAAGAAACAAATGTTCAATAAATGAAGAAACTAAAGTCTAAAGTTATTCACTTTATGATCTGTTAAATTTTAAATAATTCAGCAGACTAAATCAGATTTGAATGTAATTATTTTAGTTATTATTAAAATACATGAATCATCGACATAGCTCCTATAAATAAGAAAAAATAGGTATTTTATTCATAGAAAAACAAACTACTTTTAAACATCATATGATTAGCTACTTTTGAAGATGATTTTTAAATCTACAGGATTGTTAGTCTTTAAGGACACTTGACAAATTGCTTTCTTGAGGAATGTTGTTTTGGCTACACAGGATAATAATGCTTAGTTTGTTCAACTCCTGATGACTCCTTCATTGATAATGCATCATCACAATGTCACCTTGAGTGTCAGGCTCAGCAAAAGAGAGTAGAGCATGGCACTTTAACTGCTTTCTCCTTTGCTGAAACTGACAACTATTATTAAAAGTTAGTACATACCAGCATGATGGGCTGAGGGGATGCCTCAGCTTTAACATATATGCCACTCATAAAGAACTTTGATCTTTAAATCTGCCAAGATGATACTTGAATGGGGATAATATTCCTTAAATTACTAAAGCAGAAGTAAAACACCCTCCTTTAATGGCATGGAAGTTATGTAATTTCTACATATTGCTTGTTTCAACAGAGTGAAAATTTTACCGTTACTTGAGTTACTAAAAAAATAAATTATAAAATTTATTGACCAATATAGCAGCTCAGGTTGATGGTGATACTGTTTTTGAATTTTAACTAGAAAGTATTCAAACTTCACAAAGCCCATATTTTCCAAATAGGACAAAAGAAAAAGGAACATTCCTAATAAAATGTTTCTTTAAACTAGTTCTTAGCTAGTTACAATGGCTGAATATTAGATAGTCATTTACAAAGGCTGAACAGAGATTTTATTTGTTTAAGGTTTTATTTGAAGTTCAGAATCTATATTTCAATTTTTTAGACTCTGTCACAAGTGTCCATATCTGCTTACCAGGCTAAAAAGGATGGAATGTTCAGAAAAAAAACAAAAAGTAAATAAGAAAAGTAGTCATCATATCTAAAATACCCAGAATCCACATCTTAGTAATGATGGAATTAGTTATTTGTTCATATGGTCTTAATATGTGTCCTCATACATATATTAATACTATATATATGATTATGAATATATATAATCATTTCTGATGACTCTTCTCTCCAGATTATCTTGTAGATAATGGGTCACATGTCAAGAAAAGGAGCTAAGGAGCTCTGAAAGACAAATTAGCAAGAGAAAATGATACAGAAATCCCAGGACTGATAGTCTGAAGATCATGGATGTATTCCCAGATTGACTAATAATTCATTGGATTTCAGTTTCAGAAAAATACAATATTCTAGATCAATTACGGTGCACAAAATATTGATAGTCCTGATTTAATATACAGTCTTGATCTAATATACTATAATTTTGATTCAACAAAAATGTGTGAGACAAATATTTTTCTCTTTCCAAGAATCAGTGAAAATTAAAGTGGATTAAAATTCTCTAGAATAGACATACTTACCTAAGTATAAATTGTGACCCTGTTACTTTCTCATTTCTCAGTTGGACAAGTAATGTTAAATTCTATTCATAAAAAACCAAGACTAATAACAATTTCTACTTCATAATTTTCTGTTTTCTAAGTTTAAGTGGGAGACTGCATGTGAAAGAACATAGCATGGTGCATAAGTGATAGGAAAAATTCAATAAATCTTAGCAGCTAGTTATAACAACAATCACAGTGGATAAAAGCACAGTAGTAATAGCAGTAGCATACTTCAAAGGCTAACATTAAATGAAGAGACTATATTGAAGGCTAACAAAATTTAGCCAGAATCAGATTGAAGATAGAAATCCATTTCAAAAAGGTAAATGGAAAATCCAAGCAAGACAATTTAATATAAAGACAGATACAAGGGATTCATTGAGTACACATAAACAATGACCATCTAAGTACTATCAGTTGTGGAAAGCTGGTGATAAATGATACACAGGGTCTCTGACTAGATCTATCTCTACACAGGGCTGTTAAACCCTGATGATATTAATATTCAAAAAGTTGTCAAACATCAATTCTTGTTCTGATTCCAAAAATAATTTATGACAACTGTCCAATAAGTTTTCCATATATTTATCTACAGTGCATGTATAAAGATCAAGGCACCATGAAAATATTCTTTATGCCTGACACATTTTTCATTGTGAGTCATCCACTTAATTTATCAGCTATGACAGCAAAAGTCAGCACTTAAGTTTGATAGAGGTTTAAATATCAAAAAGTTAGAACTAGTTCATGACACATGTTCCATAAAAACAGACTATGGGCTATAGTGAATTCATTTCAATGCTGCTTTCAAAATATTCTTAGCATCTGACATCTTTCTTTGATATCAAAGTTATCATTTTTATTTTTTAATATACCTGAAAAATACATTACTTATCAGCCTATGAAAAAATTATGACTATATTTATATAGATATCTGGGCCCATGTTACTTCTTAATTTAGCAAAGAAAAAAAATATATGCCAAATGATAGTGCTAAAACAAACCTACATTGTGTAAGAGAGAGAAAACCTAAAACAATATAAATACTTTACAAACTTTAATTTGCATTGTGTGGCAAGAATTAAAAGGAAAATACCAGTAGAAATTCAATCTAAGTAAATTTACAATTGGGTACACATCCAAACAATATTTTCATACAAATAACTGAATTCAAGCCTCATAACATAATAGATTGAAATAACACAAAGTTCTCTCTTCCAAAGACTTTAAAAATCTAAGACATCATTTTTTAAAAAATAAAGAAAAACATAGCTGACTTGAAAAGACAAAAAACGTGGGATGCCAAGAATTTGGAGTAAGAAGAGCAAAACTTATGTGGCAACATTTCAGTATGAGATATAAAATGTGAGATGAGGGAATATGAAGTCTAAAATGAATCCCAAAATATTTTTAAAAAGGGTTCTGTTGCAAAGGTGCATAATGTGATACAGACAGTATTATAGAAGCAGGATAGAGGTCATATATAATCCAGAGGAATAATTGTGATCCCAGAAGAACCACAGAGTTGGAACTGTAAGCCCTGAATAAGATTTTTTTCCTTTTGATGATAACTGAATTATAGAAATTGGAGCCTTGACTTGGAAAGTCCAAAGACACAACTAAGTTGCTGTATTTCACTGGAAAATTTTTGACTAAAGGAAATTTTTGCTTTATTCTTAAACTAAACACTCAAGATCATTCTACATGTGTACATATCAAATTTATACTATATTAGCAGTGCACCCCCCAATACCGTACAGGAAATTAGAGACTTGGCTTGGAAAGTCCACACACAACTAAGTTTCTGCATTTCACTGGGAATTTTGTGACTGATGGAAATTTTTGTTTTGCTCTCTTCTTACAAACTAAACATTCAAGATTATTCTACATGTTTACATGTCAAATTCACACAATTGTAGCAGTATAACCTCCCTCCCCAAATACTGTACAAGTACTTTGGTACTGGTATAAGTAAGGCTTTGAGTACACTGCTCAAGTTGAACTTGAAAAGTCACTAGGGCTACCTACTCCCCCAGTCAAGAACTTATAGAACACACACAGGAAAAATAAAGAAGGAGGAAGAATGAAAAAAAAATGGGAAGAATGAAAGAAGAAAGCAAATAAAGAAATTCCCCCTCAAAAGATTCTCCCAAGACAGGAAAAGTGGAGATGCAACAGAGAAATGGTACTTAAAAAAATAAAGTAGAGAAAACAAAAAACCTGCGAAATAAGAATTTTTTAACATTATCTAAGGTAAAAATTAAGAAATAGAATCTTATGTTCCAAGAGATACCAAAAAACAGAAAGTTTCAATGTAAGAAATAAGGAATATGATTATTGATACAGCTTTTAGAAATAATTCAATATATTTTAGAAATAATTTTCAGAGCTTTTAGAAGGAATTTGACACCAAATAAGCTAAACTCACTCAAAATGCATAAACTGGAAGTTATGTACAATTGTGTTATTTAGGAACCAGAAAAGAAAGATAAAGATAGTGAATATAAAAGGATAATCATGGAGGCCAATGACAAGGATCTGAGTTTATTGAATAAAGCTTATAATATGTTAGAGAAAAAAAGAGGCAATTGGAAGCATGAAAATTTCAAACAAGTAATAGCTAAAATGTCTCCAGAATTTTGTTGAAAGACATCAATTATCAGATCAAATAAATGAAATAAATACTGAATTCAACAAATAAATATAATACAAACCTGGATGCATTAGTAAAAGTATAGAATCTATACATATAAAAGATTTAGATAAGATAAAATTTACAAAGAAAAAGACTCAGAACTAAAAAAAAGGGAATACTTACATAGCGTTTTCAGGAATGCATCTTAGTAATACACTACAGAAATCAGTATGGATGTTCCTTGAAAATCTAAAATAGCTATTATTTGCTCTAGCTATATAACTCCTGGTAATATACCTAAACAAATTAAAGCCAATATACACTAGATTTACCAGCATAGCCATTTTTATTCCAGTGCAACCCTAATAGTCAACCTATAGAAACAACCTGGGTTTCAATCAACTGACAGATCGATGAATAAAATGCTATAGAGTATTATAGCATTCATAGTATTATAAAATGTAATAGAGTATTATTCAGCCAGAAATAAAAGTCAAATCATACTTTTTAGGAGAATGAATAGAACTGGACATGGTCCTGTTAAATGAGATAAGGCTGAATTAAATAGATATTATTTTTATTCTCCTAAATTGACTCTAGAAAAAAAATAGGTGACAGGAAAGTTGGAGATTATTGCGAAACAGTATAAGAGCCAGGTAGGAAAAGGGAAGTACATGAGAGAGTTGAGAAGAGTTAGAAGTGACCAAAAAATGCTATCTGAATATAAGTCATGGCAATATAATACTCACTATTTTACATAAATAATATGCACTAATAAAAACTAAGTTATTTCATATCTCCAAACTTGATATACATTATCAAAACTCCCTCTGTCTATGGAGCACAATCACCAGCCCACAATCACCAATTCACTTGCCATCTCTAGTTACAATTGAAATGAGACTGAGGAAACAGCATTAATGTTCATAATTTGGTGAACAATGTTTCATGCATATTTAAATGTAAATCAGGCTCTTGAGAATAAAGGGATACAATAAAATATAGTCAGAAAGCCATTAACCAAAAAAACCAACAAACAGAAACTTGATGTCATTTAATAATAAAGAAATTGGCATCAAAATAAGCAAAAACATTATTTGACAAAAGAATGATAAAACAGTAAGCTATAATAATGCTTAACCAGTGTGTAAATATCAAGATAGACTCAAAATATACAAAGGAAACCTTATAGGAATATAAGGGGTAAATCCATTTACTATCATTGTATAAGATAGTTTTTCATCTCTGGGATCAAATGGCTGATATACATACCTTATAAAAGGAGAGGTTTATTTTATCTCGCAGTTTCAGAGTTTCACTCTATTGTAGGCTGGCTCCCAGGCAGAAAGCTCATGGAGGAAAGTTGCTCAACTCATAGCATCTGGGAAGCAGAGAACAATAATCGAGTCAGAGAAAGAAAAAAGATGCCAATGCCAACATATAGCCCCCAAGTTATTCCCCCTTGATCAACTTCCTCTAAGTAGGCCCTAGTTCTTAACAGTCTATCCAGATATAGTCATCTATGTGCTCACCCACAAATGAGCTTAGTGCCCTCAAAACATAGTCATCTCTCTAGGAGTTCCTTAACCCAGCCAAAAAGAATCCAATCAGGCTGACATTTAAAATATACCAATACAATCACAGAGATAAAATTATGTCTCTCAGATATTCATTAATAATTATCAAATCTGAAATATATGCATATCTATTATGTATATAATAAAATATATTAACCTAAATGATAGAAATATTTTAAGACATGAATTAGATCCATTTTAATTTCATTCATACATATTTATATAAAAATCATAATTTATAAAGTTCATGATTTGTCTAAGCACACATAAAATTTATAGAAATGAACTATGAACTAACAACACTATCAAATTCATATAGTTAGATTAAATACTCTTACTAAAATATGATGAAATTAGAAACCAAAAAATGTCTACAAAATACCAGTACACCTAGAAATTTAAATCATACTTATATATATTTCTTGAACCAAAGAATGAGTAATGAGGGAGTAGAAAAAACGCTGGAGTGCTTAATGTCAACTACTTAACTTCTCCAGAAAAAAACTGTTGAGAGTCTGGAAATAAGAGCCCAGAGAGAAATCAAAATGAGTCTGGGCCATGTGGAACCCACAGGAAAATTGATAGAGGAGAAGAAGAAACTAGGATTTGCTGCTACAGGAGAAATAGTTCATTGTCTTAGACCTGAGACTGCGCAGTGTGGCTAGGGTAGCTGTGTAGCTGACTTGGTGGATGGGAGATCAGCAAAATCAAATTTGTTCCTCATTGGGAGGCTAAAACCTGACCTGGAATGGAAGAGTCTTGTGTATTCAGAGGCAACAGTGACAACATGGAGACACTTTCCCTAGTTTTCTACCCCACAGTCACTGATTGGTGAGTATAGTAGAGCAATCCCTGCACACAGTCATGTAGAGCAGTAGCTGGTGGGTAGAACCACCATCAAAGTGCCTAGGGCTCTATCTTTAGTGGCAGAAGGACCCCAGTGTCACTTCAGTGCCAAAATGCTGGAGTTAAATGAGAGAAAGACTGTCTAGTCAGAGTAGACAGCTGGCAGTTGGACAACAGACTGGGAGTAATTCAGGTGAGGAGTGGGAGCCAGGATCCATACTCTATTCTGCTGAACATCACAAGCCAGGCTTAGCCCTAGCTACAAAGGACTAGAAGCAACCCCTTTCTCTGAAGCACAAGCAGAAGCACTTCCTTGACCTATGGTGGGACAAGGACACTACTTCCCTGCCCTGTGACCAGCAGCACAAGAAGACAAAAACTCTTGAGTGGTACAAGAACACCACCACATGATCTTTGACTAACAGGCACATAGCCTTGGCTGCTTGGCTGAACAAAAACCTTGGATGGCTGGGAACAAGGACTTTCCCCTTATACTATGACCAATTCATTGAAGAGGAGTCAGTAGTGTGACCAAGTTTAGCACCATACTCAGCATCAATCCTACTACAGCCTTGGTGGAGATATAGAATCAAAATATAATCCTAGACAGGCCACCAAGGACACATCCAGGGTACAAACAGATAGAAGAAATAAGAAGGTATTCAACTGAATTCACTTGGAATGACAGTAGAAGAAATAATAAACAATATATGCATGAGACTATAGGGGATATCAAAACAGAAGTAATCTCACAGGTAAAAAAAAAGATGATAACTGTAATGAATGACTCATTGAGTAAATCTAGAGTAGATATATATTTTAAAAAATTAGAGGAGCATATAAAGATAATGAAAATTTTGAACACTCAACATAAAAACAGAAGGAATCCATTAAATATATTCAAATAGATATTCAAGAAATTAAAAATTCCATTGAAAGTTTTAGCAAAACCATATAAAGTGAACATAGAATATCAGACCTAGTAGACAGGATTGTGGTTATCAATCATGAAAAGAAAGATCTCTTAATAATACCAAGGGACTATGACAATACAATCCAACAACTGCAAAATGATGCAAAGAACAACATAAGAATGATTGGAGTGAATGGAAATGCAGGAGTCAGCAGAAATGACACAAAAAATCCATTAAGAGAAATAATAGTAGAAAACTTCCCAAGCATGGAAAAAGAATTTGACATAAGATAAGCCAATTAGAAATGACCAAAATAAATCTACATCAAAAAATATAATAATCAATATTCCAGAAATACATCACAAGCACAGAATATTAAAAACTATTACAGAAAATGAATGTATCATCTATAAAGGAAAGCCCATCAGAATCACAGAAGACTTTTCAACACAAACCGTGAAGTCAAGTAGACCTTAGAGTAAAGTTTTTAAAGCCCTGAACAAAATCAAGTCCCAACCTAGATTGCTGTCTCCTACAAAATTATTTTTCAAAGTTAATGGAGAAATAAAATATTTCCATGATGAAGAAAATCTGAAGAAATTTGTGACAAAAAACCAGCTCTACAAAGATATCTGAAAGATATTTTAGAAAGAGAAGACAAAACCCACAACTCCAAAAGTACCAAAAGAAAGAGACTACTAGGTAGGGGAAGAAATTAAATGGAGGAAAAACAGGGAACTCTCAACAGGAGAATTATATGACAAAAATTAATCAACATATATCATTTAGAACTACCAATGTACATAGTCTCAATTCACCAATAAAAAGAAATAATCTATCAGAATGGATCAAGTAAGAAGATCCAACAATATACTGCATTCAAGAAACACATTTAACTCAAAGAGAAATTCATATACTGAAACTCAAAGGATGGGAAACAATACTGTATATGACAGGAACCCAGAGAAAAGCAGGGATATCCATTCTATTAGCAGATAATGTGAACTTCAAGTGAAGCTTGATCAAAAGTGATAAAGGCCAGTACATATTTGTTAAGAGAAAACTACAAGAAGAACAAATAATAACTATAAATATATATGCACCAAACACAGGGAGTACTTATCAATGGGTACCTATATAAAACAAATATCAGTGAACATTAAAAATCAAGTAAACACTGACACAATTGTAATGTGGGACCTTAATACTCCATTGCCACAAATAGGTAGATGAACTAGAATAAAAATCAATAAAGAAATATCAAAACTAAACCTATAAATAAATGTAGATATCTATAGTATGTCCCACTGCATAACATCATCTTCTTCTCAGAAAGGCACAAGACATTCTTCCAAATAGACACATACTATCCCATAGAACATGCTTAAGTAAATGCAAAAGAATGGAAACTATCCCATACATATTATAGGACCACAGTGCAATAAAATTGGAAAGCAATGGCAGAAAAAACCAAAAAAGCTCCATAAACACATGGAAATTAAATGACATCTTACTGAACAATCTATGGTTCCCACATGAAATTAAAGAAAAACTTAAACAGTATCTATGATTAAATGGTAATTAGGATGCAACATGTGGAACTTAGGGAATGAAATTAAAGCAGTCATAAGAGAAAAATTAATAGTGAATTCTCATATCAGGAAAACAGAACAGGGTAAAATGACAAACCTAACACTGAACCTCAAACTTTTAGAAAAAGAATAACAAATCAACTGCAAAGCTTGTACAAGGGAGGAAATTATAAAGATCAAAGCGGAAATTGCATTTGATACTAAGAAAACAATACAAAAAGTAACGTAATCAGGGATTTGTTTCTTTGAAAGATTAAAACAATTGACAATCCCTTAGGTAACCTTATTTAAAAAAGAAACAAAGGATTCAGATTCATGTAATTAGGAATAAAAAGGATGACATTTCAATGGATCCTGCAGAAATCCAGAATAACACTGTTACCTAGTTGAGAAACTTTAATAAGACAAAAAGCATAGAAAACATGGATAGATTCCTACATACATAAGAATTACCAAAGCTGAGTCAAGAATATATAATATTTCTAAATAACCTAATATCAGCCAATGAAAATAATTGTAGTTAAAGACTTACCAACAAGAAAATTCCAGGTTCTGATGGATTCACTCCTGAGTTCTAAAAGAAATTTAAAGAATATCTGATGCCACTGCTCATCAATATCTTTAATGAAATTGAAAGGGAGACAGTACTCTCAAAATCATTCCTGGATGCAAGTATTACCCTGATACCAAAACCTGAGAGGGATCCCCCCCAAAAGAGAGAGAATTGCAGGCCCATTTATCTAATGAACATAGATGCAAAAATCCTCAGCAAGATGCTTGCACACAGACTGTAGCCAACCATAAAGAAAGTTATACACCATGACCAGTAGAATTCATTCCAGGCATTCAAGGATGGTTCAACACACACAAATCAATAAATGCATTATACTATATTAACAGAACCAGTGACAAAAAAACACATGATCATATCAGTAGATATAGAAAAAGCATTTGATAAAATCCAACCCATTCATAATTAAACCCCTATACAAAATTAGAATAGATGGTCTTTATCTCAATGTGAGAAGACCCATCCATGATAACTAACAGCCTACATCATACTAAATGCTCAAAAACTGAAAGCTTTCTCTTTAAAATGAGGTACAAGAAAAGCATATCCACTATCACTCTTCTAATTCAATATAGTTCTGGAAACATTAGCTAAGGCAATTGAACATGAGAAATTAGAAAGTTAAGAAAAGAAGAAGTTAAATTGTCTTTATTTGCAAATGACATGGTTCTCTAGATAGGAAACCTCAAAAACTACACCAAAAATTTTCTGGATTTAATAACCAGATTCAGTCAAACAGCTGGATATTAAAATCAACACTCAAAAATCAATAGCATTCTTTTACACAAATAACAAACTCATGGAGAGAGAAGTTAGTACTGAACAAAATGAAGTACTTATGAATCAATCTAACAGAGGAAGTAAAAGATCTCTATGTTGAAAAATATAGTGGTCTGAATAAGGAGGTTGAGCAGGATATAAGAAAATGGAACGATATCTTTTGCTATTGCATAGGAAGAATCAACATAGTAAAAATGGCCATACTCCCAAAATTGTTATACAGATTTCATGCAATCCCAATCAAAATACCATTAGCATACCTCTCAGAACTATAGTAAACATTCATAAAATTCATTTAGAAACAGAAAAGACCTAGAATAACAAAAATAATTCTGGGCCACAAAAGCAAGGCAGTCAGCAACACAATTCCTGACTTAAAAGTATATCATAGAGCTACTGTGATAAAAACAGCATGGTTCTAGCAAAAATAGACCTGAAGATCAATGGAAATGACTAGAAGAGGCAGAAAATCTTCAAACACATTTAGCCATCTTATCTTTGACCAAGGGACCAAACACATTAACTGGAAGAAAGATAGCCTATATAATAAATGATGCTGGAAAAACTGACTTTCCACATGTCAAAAATTAAAATGAGACATGCATATCACCATGCACTGAACTAAAAACAAAATAGATCACTGATCTAAATATTAAAACAGCAACATTAAAACTGCCGAGAGAGACAATTGTTTTAAAGACCTAGGTGTAAACACTAGTCAGGGCAATCAGACAAGAGAGAGAAATAAAAGGAATAAAGATAGGAAAGGAAGAAGTTAAATTATCACTATTCTCCGATGACATGATACTCTATATAGAAGACCCAAAAAACTCCATTAAAAGACTGCTAGAGGTAACAAACAAATTCAGCAGTGTAGCTGGCTACAAAGTCAATGTGCAAAAATCAATAGCATTCTTGTACACAAATAAGAAACTCACCGAGAGAGAAATTATGGAAATATCACCCTTCACAATAACATCTAAAAAAATGAAATACTTAGGAATCAACCTAAGAATGTAAAAGACCTATATGCTGAAAATTATACTACACTAAAAAAGGAGATTGAAGAGTAGATATTAGAAAATGCAAGGATATTCCTTGCTCTTGGCTAGGAAGAACCAACATTGTGAAAATGGCCTTACTCCCAAAACTGTTACACGGATTTAATGCAATCCCAATCAAAATACCATCAACATACCTCACAGATCTAGAGAAAACACTCCTAAAATTCATTTGGAAAGAGAAGAAACCAAGAATAGCAAAGGCAATTCTGGGCAATAAAGGCAAGGCAGGAGGCATCTCAATTCCTGACTTCAAACTGTACTACCAAGCCACAGTGATAAAATCAGCATGGTACTGGCAAAGAAATAAACCCAAGGACCAATGGAACAGATTAGAAGATGCAAACACAACTACAAAGACTCTCAGCCACCTGATATTTGACAAAGGGGCTAAACATGTTCATTGGAAGAAGGATAGCCTCTTTAATAAATGGTGTTGGAAGAACTGGCTCTCCAAATGTAGAAGGCTGAAATCAGATCCATGCCTATCACCATGCACAAAACTAAAGTCTAAGTGGATCAAAGACCTAAACATTAAAACAGAAACACTAAATCTACTGGAAGATAGGGTAGGTAGAAGTCTTGGAGACATAGGAGTAGGCAGAGAATTCATGAACAAAACACAAAACTGCACGGGAAATGCTTCAGAGAATAAACAACTGAGATTGTATACTATTGAAATGTTTCTGCACTTCAAAGGAGATTACCAGCAGAGTGAAAAGAAAACCCACAGAATGGGAAAGAATTTTAGCCAGCAACCCCTCAGACAAAGGACTTATATCAAGAACATATAAAGAATTGAAAAACATCAAGCCACCTAAATTCAAAGACACTTTCCAAAAATGGACATCTGAGATGAACACTCAGTTCTCAGATAAAGACCTACAAATGGCAAATAAATACATGAAGAAATGTTCACCATCACTGGTCATTTGAGAAATGCAACTTAAAACAACATTGAGATTTCATCACACCCTTGAAAGAATAGCTGCTATCAAGAAATTAACTGATAACAAATGTTGGCAAGGTTGTAGGGAAAAAGGAGCATTGCTCCACTGTTGCTGGGAGTGTAGACTGGTGCAACCACTATGGAAATCAGTATGGAGAATTCTCAGAAGACTAGGAGTAGAAGCTCCATTCAACCCAGCTATTCCCCTCCTGGGTATTTTTCCATAAAAACTGAAAAGTTCATATCACAGTGATATATGTGCACCCATGTTCATAGCAGCACAATTTGTAATAGCAAAATCTTGGGAACAACCAAGATGCCCATCAACTGTAGAGTGGATGAAAAAGATGTGGTATTTTTGAGAGACCAGCATTGCGGCCTGACTCTTTGGAACTGGGAACCTCCTGGACCCACAGAGTGGCCTGTGCTGTTTGGATTGGAAACTTTGTGGAGACCAGCACCTCAGCCTGACTGTTTGGGACTGGTAGGCCTGCCCTTCATCTGCAGGGAACTTCCCGGAGATGGGCATCTTGGCCAGGTCTGTTTGGGCCCGTAGCCCCGCCCTTCACCGGCAGGAAATCTCTCAGAGCCCAGCATCGCGGCCTGACTCTTTGGGACTGGGAACCTCCCGGACCCACAGAGTAGCCTGTGCTGTTTGGATTGGAAACTTTGCAGAGACCAGCATCTCGGCCTGACTGTTTGGGACTGGTAGGCCCACACTTCATCCGCAGGAAATCTCCCAGAGATCAGCATGTCGGCCTAACTCTTTGGGACCGGGAACCTCCCGGACCCACAGAGTGGCCTGCACTGTTTGGATTGGGAACTTTGTGGAGACTGGGATCTCATCCAGGTCTGTTTGGGACCATGGAACTTTGCAGAAACCAGCATTTTGGCCTGATTCTTTGGGACCGGTAGGCCCACCCTTCACCCATAGGGAACCTCCTGGAGACCTGCCTGGGACAAAGTACGGTGGCCTGGTCTGCCTGAGATTCCACAGGTTCTGGGTTGACCACACCCAGCATCTTTCCTACAACTTAGGGAGCCAGGATCCCACAGAGGGGAGTTAGGACCCTGTGAGGAAGCCAAGAGCCTGTGGGGGAGCCACTGCCCCTCCAGGAACTGAGGGAGCAAGAGGTAATTTGCCACACATGCAGAGTAAGCATTGGAACACTGCTCAAAGCAAGGAAATATAGAAAAATGACAAAAGGAAAGACCAAAAGGCAGGCTCAAAGCTCTAGCCCTCCCAAGAAAGCTTAGAAGCCACGTACATAGAAGAAAAAAGAAGCCATATACCTGAAATGTCTGAAATGATATCAAATTAAATAAATATGCAAATAGGAAAGCTATGGAGAAATTCAAATCAGAAATACTTGCCCAGGTAAAAGAAGAATTGATAAAAATAGTGAAAGAAATAGTGAACACATCTAGTGAAAACACAGCTAAAAAATTAGAGGAACAAAGCAAACAGATAGAATCCCTGAAGGAACAATATAAGAAAAAAACAGAATGTATAAAGCAGATTCAAAGAGATATATACAGGAAATCAAAAATTCTATTGAAAGTTGTAAAAACTGCCTCAATTAAAGTGAAGATAGAATTTCAGACCTCGAAGATAAGATTGCAGCCAGTGAGCAGGAAAGACAAGATCTTTTAAAAATAACAAAGAATCAAGAAATAACAATTCAACACCTGCAAGATGATGCAAAAAAAAATAACATAGGATTTATAGGGATAAATGAAAAAGAAGGGGACAGCCCAAATAATATCAAGAGGATATTTACAGAAGTAATAGCTGAAAAATTCCCAAACATGAGAAGAGAAACAGACATCTGGATAAGTGAGGCATATAGAACTCCAAACAGCCATAACCAAAATAAAACTACACCCAGACACATAATAATCACCATCCCAGAAATCCAACATAAGAATAGAATACTAAAAACTGTTACAGAGAAAAGAGAGATCACCTATAAAGGAAAACCTATCAGAATCATGGCAGATTTCTCAGCACAAACAATGAAATCAAGAAGAGCATGGAGTGAAGTCTTTCAGATCCTAAAGGAAAACCACTTCCAACCCAGACTGACATACCCTGCAAAACTGTCCTTCAAAATGGATGGAGAAATAAGATAATCCCATGACAAAGAACAGCTGAAGAACTTCATGAACACCAAACCAACCCTACAAAGAATACTGAAAGAAATTCTAGATACACATGGGATAAAACCACCAAGCAAGGCAGATAATTAAACAGAATGGAAAGCTAAAGACACAGCATCAGAAAGATAACATGTCAACAATAAACCAATATATAAAAGTTACAACCATGAATGTAAATGGCCTCAACTCGTCAATCAAAAGAAACAGAGTGGCAGAATGGATCAAGAAACAACATCCAACCATATGCTGTCTACAAGAAACCCATCTAACCCAAAAGGACACTCATAGACTGAAAATCAAGGGATGGAAAACAATACTTCATGCAACAGGAAACCAAAAAGAAGCAGGAGTAGCAGTCCTGTTTGCAGACAATGTGAATTTCAAATCAAGAACGATCCAAAGAGATAAAGAAGGTCACTACATACTAGTTAGGGGAAAACTTCAAGAGGAAGCAATAACAATCTTAAATATATATGCAGCAAATTCAAGAGCACCCAGCTACATAAAGCAAATATTAACAGAAATGAAAAGTCAAATAAGCAGTAATACAATTATAACAGGACACTTTAACACACCACTCACCCAAAGGGACAGATCAACTAGACAGAAAACCAGCAAAGACATAACAGAACTGAATCACACTTGTGAACAAATGGACTTGATAGATGTATACAGAGTGTTCCATCCAACAACATCAGAATACACCTTCTTCTCAGCAGTACATGGGACATTCTCTACAATAGACCATATACTAGCCCACAGAATATATTTAAGTAAATGCAAAAGAATTGAAATTATTCCATGCATGTTATTGGATCATAGTGCTGTGAAACTAGAAATTAATGATAAAAGAAATTGCAAAAAACCAACAAACACATGGAAACTGAATAATACACTCTTGAGCAATCAGTGGGTCACAGAGGAAATTAAAGAAGAGCACACACAAACACACACACACACGCAAATTTCTACTGCATCTTTCTTTCTTGAGAACCCTAACATAAACTACCTTGAAATCAAATGTTTTATGTCACAAATGTTTTATATAGGATGAGTGTAAATATGTAACAAGGGCTCCATGTAGAAGTCTGAATTCCATGGACCAGTATCCCTGCAAGAAGGTAGTAGACAACTTTGAAAAAGGAAAAAAGACCAACATCACCTTATACCTGTAAAACAATACTATTGATGCTTCAAACTCATGACCTCACATTTGCCAGGCAGGTGCCATACCACTGAGCTATATCTCTGCCCCTTATTAATGCTTTTTAAAAGCTAAGATAATATTAAAGGGAGGTAATAAAAATCTCTTTCCAATAAACTCTGAAGTCCTCTATTTGAATCTCTCAATCCTTTCAAAATTTTTGGAATTTTTCTAATTATAATAATCAAACTAATTTTATTAAAATTAATATCCAACGTGCTCTAAGTCAACATTTCCCTTGCATATTAGGCAGTTTCTATTCATCAATATAAGTGAACCTTTCGCAAATCAGCTGATTTCTCCATGGTTGTCATAATGTAAAAGCATTAATGTTTATATCATATTTTAAAATAACCTGCATGATTAATTCAGGGTGGTTCCAAACTCCTAAACTAATTAATCATCATGGAGTTTTATGCCCATGTCTTTCTATATAGTCTAATATGTATGCAATGAAGACGTTATTGGATTAACCATTACTATTAAATTATGGACAATGATAAATATCAAAATCTCAGTGTTTTCCTGTTTTCTAAAATTCTCTGAGATGTTTTATTTAATTTAATTGAAAACAGTTAAATGTAATCAATAATAATGGAATTATTGATAATTTTCAAGACTATTTTGCTAAAACATATTCCTCCCCCATAACGAAAGAAGGAAGAATACTGCTCTCAATCTTCATCACTGGAATGATAGTTTTATGGATCTGATTGCCTAGATCCTAAGCACTCAGCTTTTTTTTTATTTTATTTAAAAGAGAATAAAACAAAAGGGGGCAGTACAAAGCAGATCAGAAGAGGACAATATAGGCAACACAGTACTTTACATTAAGTCAACTGGACATCAACAGGATCTAACACCATATCTCTTACTCAGCTAGAGTTGAGCATAGTTTCAATTACAATAATATCAAACATAACACAATAGTATAAAGCCATGCAAATAGTGAAAGAATTCCAGGGCTTTCTGAACTGAATAACAGAAAATGATCAATGGGTATTATAATATCTCATTTTTGATACAAAAGAAAAAAACTTGTTTGGACTATCACTCATATTCAAATTCCAATGAGACACAATGTGGTAGATAGAACCAATGGTAATAGAACAAAAAAAAAGCATGGTAGGACTTCTAAGAAGGATAATATTAAATCAGCAATAGCTGTCATAATGTTTTCTTCAAAACACCTGTTCATATCATCACGTATCATATAGTCAAACAAAACAGGATGACACCATTCCAACTGATGATTTAAAACTTTGAAAGACTTCGAAGCTATGAGATGGGGCCTCATGCTTACCATAAAGTCTTATATACTCTTATCAAATCTCATATTAGGGAGATTATATGGTATTTACCCTTGTGAGTGGTTTATTTCAATTAAGAGAATGGTCTCAAGTCGTGTCCATTTATTTATAAATATCTCGATGTGATCATTCTTTATAGCTGAGTAGTACTCCATTGTATAAAAATGCCACAACTTTTTTATCCATTCCTCAGTTGATGGGCACTTAGATTGCTTCCAAGATCTGGCTATTACAAATTGTGCTGCTATAAACATGGGTGCACATATATCACTGTGGTGTGATGTTCTCAGGTATTCTGAGAATATGCCTAGAAGTGGAATAGCTGGGTCAAATGGGACTTCCATACCCAGCTTTTGTGGAATCTCCAGACTGACCTCCACAGTCGTTGCACCAGTCTACACTCCCACCAACAGTGTAGAAGAGTTCCTTTTTCCCCACAGCCTCTCCAACACTTGCTGTTGGTAGTGTTTTCTATCTTGGCCATTCTTTCTGGAGTGAGATGGAATCTCAGTGTGGTTTTCATTTGCATTTCTCTCATGACTAATGATGATGAACATTTTTTCATGTATTTATTTGCCATTCATATTTCTTAATCTGAGAACTGTGTATTCATCTCAGATGCCCATTTTTGGATTGGGTCTTTGAATTTCGAGGGTCTGATTTTTTTTAATTCTTTATAAGTTTTAGACAAAAGTCCTTTGTCTGAGGTGCTATCCATGAAGATTTTTTCCCAATTTGTGGGTTTTCTTTTCACTCTGCTGGAAACCTCTTTTGACATGTAGAAACTCTTTAATAAAATGTGGTCCCAGTTATTGATTCTGGGAAGTACTTCCCGTGTACTTTGGTTCTTGTTCATGAATTCTCTTCCTACCCCTATATCTTTGAGGTTTTTACCTACTTTGTTTTCCAGTAGTTTTAGTGTTTCTGTTTTAATATTGAGATCTTTGATCCATTTAGATTTTAGTTTAGTGTATGGTGATAGCCATGGATCTAGTTTTAGTCTTCTGCATATGGACAGCCAATTTTTCCATCACAATTTGTTAAAGAGACTGTCATTCTTCCAGTGAGCATGTTTGGCCCCTTTATCAAAGATGAGGTGGTTGAGTGAGTTTTCAGTTGTGGTTGTGTCTTCCAATCTATTCCACTGATCCTCGGGTGTGTTTCTATTCCAGTACCATACTGACTTTATCACAGTAGCTTTGTAGCTTAATTTTAAGTCAGGGATTGTGATGCCTCCTGCCTTGCCTTTGTTGCTTAGAATTGCCTTTGCTATTCTAGGTCTCTTCTGGTTCCAGATGAATTTTAGGAGTGATTTCTCTAGATCTATGAGGTATGTTAGTGGAATTTTGATTGGGATGGCATTGAATCTCTATAGTAATTTTGGGAGAATGGCCATTTTTACAATGTTTGTTCTTCCTATCCATGAACAGGGTATGTCTTTCCATTTTCTGAGGTCCTCCTCGATTTCCTTTTTCAGCATATTATAATTTTCACTCTATAGCTCTTTTACTACTTTCGTGAGATTGATTCTTTTTTTTTATTTAAAAGACAATAACACAAAAGGGATCAGTACAGAGCAGATCAGAAGAGGACAACATAGGCAACACAGTACTTTACATTGAATCAACTGGACATCAACAGTTTCTAACACCATATCTCTTACTCTGCTATAGTTGAGCATAGTTTCAATTATAATAATATCAAACATAGCACAATAGTATAAAGCCATGCATATAGTGAAAGAATTCCAGGGCTTTCTGAACCGAATAACAGAAAATGATCAATGGGTATTATAATACTGAGATTAATTCCTAAGTATTTCATTTTTTTGGATGCTAGTGTTAAGGGTGTAGTTTCTCTTATTGCTCTCTCAGTACTTTTGTTGTTAGTGTATAGAAATCCTACTGATTTTTGTGTATTGACTTTGTATCCCGCTACCTTGCTGAATTTGTTAATTATATCTAGGAATCTTTCAGTAGAGTTTTGGGGGTCTTCTATGTAATGTATCATGTCATCTGCAAATAATGATAACTTAACTTCCTCTTTTCCTATTTTTACTCCTTTTATTTCTCTTTCCTTTCTTATTGCTCTGGCTAGTATTTCCAGTACTATGTTGAATAGCAGTGGTGATAATGGACATCCTTGTCTTGTGCCTGATTTTAAGATAAAGGCTTTCAGTTTTTGACCATTCAATATGATGCTGGCTATTGGTTTGTCCTAGATGGCCTTTACCATAGTGAGATAAAGACCCTCTATTCCAATTCTCTGTAAGTTTCTTATCATGAATGAGTGTTGGACTTTATCAAAAGCTTTTTCTGCATCTATAGAGATGATCATGTGGTTCTTCCTTTTGGCTCTATTGATACGGTGGATTACATTTATTGTTTTGCGTATGTTGAACCATCCCTGCATTCCTGGGATGAATCCTACTTGGTCATGGTGTATAATCTTCTTGATGATTTGCTGCATCCTGTTTGCCAATATT
>PVJX010015198.1:0-43110 GCA_004027295.1 Dolichotis patagonum
GCACCCCTCCTCAGCCAGGTCCAGATGAAAACCTTTAACTGTGCATATTTCCTAGGCAGACTGAGTAAACAAGAATTAGGACTCTGGAAACAGAATGATTCACTTAACTCTTAATACTGGACAGATTAACCGCATCTCACTGAATTCTGATCTTCTTATGTGAAATGTAGAAACAATAATGATGTTGTTTGTTTAATAAAAGAAGAGATAAGAGTTCTTAAAGTGTTTAGCATGGTATCTGACATAGTAAGTGATCAGTTAAAAAAGTAATTATTATTGCCATAAAATACAGATGAAATATTATATACTCAAGGTACTGACCTGTCTATTGTCTGACATGGTTATGAATTTTGAAGTGTAAAAAATAAAATTTAGTCAGAGAACCACATTTTTGCCAACTCTCTATTTTTAAGAAATTTGAACAGAGAAAACTTTCCAGAATAATACTATATACATTCACTAGGATTCACCTAAATTGTTCCTTTTTTTGTCCCAAAGGTGAGATCTTTCCTTCTTCCTGTTTTAGCACATCTACAATGACTTTGTAAGAGAAAGGACGCTCTCCTACACTCTCTCGGTAGTAAATCTGAATCTGAGAAATTTCACACTGACAGAATACTATTATGTAAGGTGCAGCTCATGGTTAACTTCCTCCAGCCATCCAGTAATGCTCTCACAGGTATTTTATCTGTATTTTCATGCTGATGCAGAACATTTGCACTCCACTGTCTCCCTTTTCCCAGACAAGCTCTCCGTGCTTTCTCACCTCACTTGATACTGCCTTGAAGTATTGGGTTACTTGTTTCCACTTTATGACCTATAATTTGAATTTGTGTGATTTCTCCTTCAGATTTACTTCTCAATAGGGTCCTGTCTTTGGTGGCCTTTGTGACTCATGTGGAAGCAACAGTGCTTTATACATTGCACAAGTCTTCACTAAGTTTGTTTTTGAAATATGGATATGGCCTGGCAAGTGCAAGGTCATGATTTCCACCCTTGGTTCCAAAAAAATATATGCATATCAATTTGACAATGTTCAGGACATAGAATGATACCTTTTATTTTTTAATTTACTTTTATTTTATTTTTGGTACTGGGGATCAAACTCACTACCTCACACTTGCCAGGCAGGTGCTTATGTCACTGAGCTAAATCTCCAGCCCAATAATACTTTTTATTTATTGCTATGTAAAACATAAAAATATGGGACTAGCATCAGAATATAGAGCTTTCTACTTGTTTATCTTAAAAGTATAAAATGGCATATAAAATAAACATTTGTCATTATTTTACACTTCAGGAGCTTTTCTTGAAATAATTACTTGCTGTAATCAGAAAAGAAAAATAAGAGTTTCTTGATCCAAAGGTAGAGATAGGTGTTGAGTTTCCATTTGCAGAGCTCATCTACTTAGAGTTGTTGACTGGAAATGTCCCGATTCTTTATTTATTTATTTTTTTTTTGAGACAAAGTCTCACTGTGTAGTTCATGCTGGCCTTGAACTCACTATGTAGTTGAGACTGGCCTCGTATTCACAGCGATCTTCCTGCCTCAGTCTCCCAAATCCTGGGATTACAGGCATGCACCACCACACCTGGCCTCCAATTCTACATTTTTTCATCAACGGCTGTTCTTCCCTACATTGTCTAAGGAATAGCTATCATTTTGCAAGCCATCATTTTTGTTTTTCTGGTTAATTTTGGTGGTGGTGATGGTGGTGGAGTTTGGGCAATACTAGGGATTACCTGTAATGTCTATATCATCACCGTTCTGTATAAGTTTTCCTAAGTCCCTTCTCACACCTTTCCTTTTTTCATTAGCACCTAATATTTGTACAGTACCTTATTTTATTTTTCATAGAGTACTTTTGGTTTTTTTTTTTGTACCAGGTTACAAAATCACTACCTTGCACTTGCCAAGCAGGCACTTATGCCACTGAGCTAAATCCCTGGCCCTCTTTTATTATTTCTTTTTTTTTTATTTTAAAAAGCAAAACAGAAAAAAAGATAGAAATAATACAGAATTTCAAAAAGCAACAGAAAGAAATCAAAACTAGTTAGTATGTTGCATATTGTTGTCTTAGAAATGGTTGTTCAGGTTACAAGATGTAAACCTAAAAAACAATCAAACAATGACAGCACAGACTGTTCTCTGTGATGAGCTAACAGAGATTAGTAGCCTCATGCTGTCATTGTTCGATTGATCATTTTTTATGCCTACATTTTGTAACCTGAACAACTACTTCTAAGACAACAATATGCAAAATAATCCTACAGATTATGTATCTTATATTACATCTTTTCCCGTATAAACTCAGATTACAACAATTATCATGGTCTTTCTTAAATTCCTGGAACATTTCTTTTACTCCAAGTGTAAAGTGTAATTAAGCACTGTGCAGTTTGGTAATTGTGAGTTAGTCGGTAAATGGGGGTACTTTGGCTGTGAGGATCCACACTGGTCAAGGTGGTTAGACTATCTTACCAGGGCAATTTGCTCACTTTCTTGGTTTATAATGTCAGGGGTGTTCACCACGTAGAAATCGATTTTTATACTGATGTATGTGTTAAACTTCTCTGACACCAAGATCAGACTCTCACGAGAAACCGTTTTCCATGGAAAGATGAAAAGGAAACAAGTCCTTTATCATCTCCTGTAAAGGAGAGGACATTTCTACAACAAGCTTTACCGAGAGCACCCCCCTCACGGTGCCATCCCAGCACAGCTTCACAGTCCTGCCAGTGCCTGCTCCCACAGTGCCGTGGGCACCCGATGAAGACAAGGCCTGTTCTCCCGCCCTCCTCATCCCGAGGAGCCTGGAAGAGCAGGTTACTGCCCCAGTTTGCAGATCTATCTTTATGCACGGCATCCGGGGATGCAGTGAAATTTCTTTTCACAGACTTCCTAGGTGTCTGAGAGGTAAGGTTCTTAAGTTATCAAGTCAGATATATTGCTGCAACTGGAAATCTAATATAACTAATCTTTACTTCCTCCCTTAAATTGACAATAAGATTATTTTCAGTAGCATCATTATGCCATGTAACCTTGATCAGGGCAAAGAATTGTAAGCGGAATTTTACTGGGTGAAGTTTCCTTCACTTCTCTGATGAGAAGAATTTCTTTCTCTCTTTCTGCCTGGAACTTCAAGCAGTGCCTGGAAGGGGAGCAGCCACCCTGGGGCCAGGGCAGCATGGGGGAGCGTGGATAAGGGGTGAGGCAGGAGGGGGAACAGACGCAGCACTGCCTGCAGGAGCAGGTGTGCAGGACCTGGGTTCCGGCACTGGGACTCCCTCTCTGAGAGTCTACTTCCGGTTGCAGCTGCTGTTTCTCAGACTATTGTATTTCAGACTACTGTATTTCCGACTAAAGGCAGTCCCAGCTGATATACTAAATGGTGGCTTCAAACACCTATATTTCTTAAATACATTTAAAAAACCAAAACATCATCTTGTGTGTTGGAGTTGGAAAAGCAGAAACGTAAGACAACTCGCTACTGCATTTAGCTGCACTGGGTGAAACGGAGCTGCAGGCTTCGGCCTGGGAAACTTTTGCTGCCCAGAGCATCCCATCTTTCACCCGCCATCCTCCCAGCCAACTTTCCTCTGTGGCCTCTGCATTTTCACCTCACAGCTGCAGCTTACACGGGTATTTCTTTAGACCAGTGATGGGGAACCTGTTAGAGACCAGTTAGAGACCAGACCTGTTAGAGTGCCCACACCGCAACCCCAAGCCCGCCTGTGCATCACAAGGTGCCAGCACTGTGATCAAACCTGAACACTGAGGGTTTAGTTTTTTAAAAAAAAACTCATATATTAACACCTTTTGTCTGAATATAAAAAGCACAATAGCATGCATGCCATAGGTGTACCACCACTGCCTTAAACTCTGACATCCTCGACTTCCTTGAGGATAAACAATTTATCCCAGTCATCTTAAATCCCAGCATTTAAATAGCTTTTACCTGGCATTCCTACTTCATCCACTTTTCTTCATTAATTCTGTTTTTGCTTGTTTGTTTTTGTTTTGTTTTGGAAAGACACAGGATCTCGTTATGTTGTCCTAGTGGGTCCCAAACTCTTGGGACCTAGCAATCCTTCTCCTTTAGCCTCCGAGTTGCTTGAACAACTGTATAGCTCCTCACTCAGCTTTTATTAATTCTTTACATTTATGAAAAGATAGTATTTTGTTACTGATAATCTACTAAACACTAGGCCCTCCTCGTGGTGTGGTTACTATGAGCAAAACTGACGCGTTCTTTGCTCCTGTGAAGTTTATGTTACATTTGACCCATCAACCTTGGTTAAACAGAAAAACAAAAATGCACAGACTGAAATCTCCTCCACATTTGTAAATATGCAGCAGCACAGTGGAACAATACTGGGAAGGAACCTATGAATATCATATTTTCTCCAGATATTTTGGTCCTCTTTATAATTTCACTTTTCATGTGGTTCCCTTCTGGCACCTGCTGATGAACGGCAAACAGAATGGCTTCTGCAACAGAACAGCACTCGAGTTCACAGCCATCATCACCATCACCATCATCATCACCATCACCATCATCACCATCACCATCACCACCACCATCACTACCATCATCATCATCATCATCATCATCCTTGAAGATAAACTGGGCGTCAGAAACATTTCTGGGGATTCCAGAGGCCATGACAGAATTCCTCTCCTCTGCATCCCGAAGCATGAGTCTCCTCTTGAATGATCTGTTTCAGAGAACATCTCCACCTGTGCACGCACGTTATAAACCAACCATGCATAAACTCTGCCCCTCCGAGGTCTCTAGTGCCTGCTCCAGCTTCTGCTCTCACTGCCCTGTGGTCTCACCACAAGGGGCTGCATGCTCACCAGCAACTGCATACACACAGTGCCCACTGCCTTTGCTCATTGTGTTCGCTTCCTGGGAGGCGCTGGCCCTCCAAAGCTGGCTGACACCTACTCCAGTGTCACCCAGACTTAAAACCCAACACTCACTGTCCCAGCCGTGATCCCTGCCATTGGAAATCTGTCCCATGTGCTTTGCAGTGGCTACAACACAGAGGGAAACATTTTGTCAGTGCTTCATTGTCAGGGACATGCTTTTGTGAGCAGTTTAACAAAAACATGTGATAGCCACAAGAAAGGGAAAAGTCACAAGAAAACCAAACAAAACCTTTTGCCTCCTGTTCAAAAGTCAGGGTTTCCTTGATTTATAAAAACACAAAAATCAGGAGCTGGGGATTTAGCTCACTGGCATAAGCACCTGCCTTGCAAGCGCTCAGTCATGAGTTCGATCCCCAGTACCCCCCCAAAATTAAAAGATTTTTCTTATCTTCAAGTTTTTAATCTTGTGAAACTAGAAAAAACTAGGAAATCTCACATTCTGTGGATATAATTTACACATGACTCTTAACATAACTCATGTTTTAAAGTAGCTTAAATTACTATATTCTCTTAGCAAAATGTTTTTTCATTTAATAAGCCAAACATGGGGATAAAATGCAGAATAAATTGTATGTTATGTTTTTTAGATTCCTGTAGTGTTTAGTGTTACAGAAACACCCCCAAAATAATTGCTAATCATATTCTAAACTATGTTTTCAAAGCATGATGTAGTAATTTATTTACCATTGCTGTAGTCAGGGGTTGTACAGAGAAGAATTAGAATCAGGACATAGAGTTTATAATATTTTTATGATGGTCACCCAGAGTTAACACAAGAAAATGCAGGAAATCTATTCACAACACCAAAGACATAGAATATTTAGTCAAGGGTCTAAATCCCACAGCAATGTCCCACATGAGCCCAGATAAAGACCCAGAGCTCATGACAATGCCTCCCATTAGTCCAACTGGAGGTCTAGAGCCCACAAGAAGGACTCATGCCAGTCTCTTTTATGGATCCATGCTGGGAAGGCCCAAAGGTCAGTGGTGGAAACTAGGAAGTCTATGCCAGCAGGGTGAAGGAGCTGTGCTGGTAGGCTGCGGGTTCTATGCTGGAGCTGAGAAGTCACACTCAAAACAAAGGCCAGGGCTGTCCTGAAAAGCACCACAGCCATCCTCAGCCACACGGAGGCCCCGAGCCCCTCTGATGACAAGCACAGTTGAGTACATGCCAGGAAGCCAGTGTGAGGAGTTCATCCTGGAAACCAAGTGGCACATGTCTTCCCCTCTGGAGCCAGGAAGCAATGCTTGATGTAAGGACCAGAGCTTCTCCAGGAGAACCAATGGCTCAAATACTAACTCAAAGGAGAACTCACAATGCCTCAATGTACTAATGCCTCAACACCCTTCCTTCTCCTTCTCCATGTCTCCATTTATGCTGGCAACTTTCCTCAAGTGAAACATCTACATTCTGCAGCATGGAGATGTAATGCAGCTGGCATTAAGTTGACCACCAGTTTTTAATCCATAACAACCATATAAAACAAATGTCTATAATACCTAGTAACGGGCACCTAAAGACTATACCATAACATTTCCTGCCAAGTGTAACAGCTCTTAAAGTTCTGAAGTAACTTTAATTCAATTTTGAGAAAAATAACATTAAAAATCCTCGACTTTCCCTTATCATGTAATATGCATTATGATGTCACATATCTTCTATTCATTGTTTGTCAAGAAACATTTCAGACATTTAGGACTATGAGGGGAGAATCTGAACCAAACAAGAGCTTCTTGGCTTCTCCCTTGTTCCTCAGAATCAAGCCTATAAAAATTTGTAAAATCTCTCAGTTCTTAACTGCTTTTAATCTGTATCAGTCAACTTTCTTATTACTGGTACACAATAGCAACATACGTAATTTAAAGGAGCAGAGGTTTGCTCCGGCTCACGGCTTCAGGGGATTCAGTCCGTGGAGTCCAGGCCCCTAGGCAGGAACGTCATGGTGGAAGGGTCAGTGGAGCAATGATGCTGAGCTCCTGGCAGCCAGGTGGACAGCAGGGGAACACAGCCAGACAGGAGGGGACCAGGGACCAACATGTATCCCAAGGTCACCCTGTATGACACACTAAGAAATGTGTTGTACTAATCCTCTGGGAATGGTTAAGTTACTCAGGTTGACACAATTAAAGTTAAAACTCACATTATCCTTAATATTTATGTTTGTCTGGTATGTGTTGAATTGTAGTACTTAAACATTCCCACACATGCCTTTAATTTAGTGTGATGTTCATGAAGCTGGATGCTCCTAAAGTTTTCTCTTCCTAGGGACCTTGGAAGTTCACCAAATATGCACATAGAATGAGCTAGAAGATGGGCTGCAGGGCTTCTCAGAAATTAGCTGTGCTTTTTAAAGGCCTCTCTGTACATGGGAGAGTCATAATGGTAGCACTGTATCTGGTGTGTGTCTGCATCATATTGTTACGATACTTCTTACCTATCTGTCTGTCTATCATCTACAATATATTTTCTTATACCCAGCTTCTGGGAGCATAATATGTGCCCCCAAATTAGCCAAAAACAAATACATTTTTAAAATAGGACAATCTGTGCTAAGTGTTCATGATTAATGAACATTATTTATGTCATCTAGAAAAGTTTATTCTGTGCACAAAGGTCCCATAGGAACCCCAGAGGGTCTGAGTAAACTCCTAACAAAGTGCTGTGGTCACTGTTTTCCCTAAATTTTGCAGAGTTCTTGTAAGGACTCCTCTGCAGCTTTTCCACGTAAATGTGAACAAATGACAGAGCAAGTCTGATTGCACCTAATGTCCAGTCTCGCTGTCCTGAAGAAGTGGCTGCCTTAGTGAGTAAATAGCAATAATGTCTCCTTCAGGAAGGCTGAAAGAAATTGTCCCTCAAAGGGCACATCTTAGCCAGGTGTGGTGGCACATATTTATAATCCCAACTAATTGGGAGGGAGGCTAAGGCAAGTGGATTGCAAATTAGAGGCCAGCCTGGGAAATTTAGCAAGATACTATCTCTTTAGAAAATGCTATCAAGAGATCTGGGAACAAAGCTCAGTGGCAGAGCAATCATGTGTGGGGTCTTGGGTTCAATCTTAGTGCCACAAAAATTCTAGCCTTTTATTACTCAAAGAAAGACATTCTGTAGTGGTAAATTCTGAAATGATACAACTGCACCCAATTTTTCCTCCATGTTTTTCATCCCACTTTGTTTTGTTATTTTATAAGCATATGCATCATGAAGCTAGCCAACCATGCAAGGCCTGAAACTTCTTTTTTTTTTTTTTTTTTTTTTTTTGGTACTGGGGATCGAACTCATGACCTCGCACTTGCCAGGCAGGTGCTTAAGCGACTGAGCTAAATCCCCGGCCCGGCCTGAAACTTCTAAAATGTGAACCAAAAGAACCTTCTTCTCTTCTGAGTTGCAGTGCTGAGTATTTTGTCCCAGTGATGACGACAATTGAGTTAGACGTAGCTACCTTAGCTTCTCTTTCTAACTCTCTTAGAATTAAGAATGAATGTCATGTCCCAGGACAGTCAAGGGGTATCCACTGGGGTACTGACCCAGTTGTGATACCTGTTGGTCAGTGTTTGTTATTTTTACTACAGCTGTCAAAATAAGCACTGGGCTGAGCACACTGCTCATTTTTGCAGGGTTGGGCATGGAACCCGAGGCTTTGCACATGCTAGGTAAGTGCTCTACACTGAGTCACACCTCCATCAGCTTGTGCTGGATCAGAGAGGCTTAGAAGCCTGCACAGGAAAGATATTGTGTGAGAGGGACCCTTGGGCACAGGGGCACGTCTGCATGCAGGTGCGGGTACAGGTGCAGGTGCAGGTGCAGTCGCAGCAGACAGCAACCCTGCAGAAACAGTTCCCTACAGGAGACCAATGGACTTTTAGAAACTGTGAGGCACTGTGGTACTTTAGCACCAACAGAACAGTGAGTGTTTCTGGCATGTCTGATATTATTTTGAGTCATTTCATGATTTGTGTTTCTACAGAGATGTCAAAGATTTAAAAGATAACCACGAACTCCAAAACATTGAGATCTCTGAAGAAACCAAACCATTTCAAAACAGCCTTTATCTTCTCTTATACATAACCAAGAACAACTAACCCTAAAGTAGGCATTTATATATTAACAAAAATTTATATACTAACAGTTGGTTGTCAATGACTGCATGACAAATTGCCAAGAACTTAGTGGTTCCACACAATAGCAAACATTTCTTTCACTCATGTGTCTGTCACTGGACCAGGAACAAGCCTAGTACCTTTGCCCCACTTTGATGTCTGGAATTGGAACCATCTGAAGTCTTATTAGGCCACAGGCCTGGTCTTGATACTGACCCTAGACTAGGAGTTTGCTGGGGCTCTCAGCCACAACATCTACACTCAACCTCTGCACTTGATGTAGGTTTCCTTCAGACAGGATCCCAAGACTGGGTGTCCCTAGCACAGAACCAGATACAAGCTACATCTCCCCTGTAACTCAGCATTAAAAACCACGCAGTTCTGGGCCTGCCACATTCTATTTGACAAACTGGCCACACAGGTTCACCCAACTTCCAGAGAAAGGGGAAGTGGATTCCATGTTGTAAGGGTTGCCACAGTTCTGGAAGAGCACATCACAATAGAAATATTGCTGTGGTTATTTTGGAAGAACATAGTGTGTTACAGCCTGCCCTTTGGCCACAATTCACATCCCTCCCACAAGGAATACATATGCCAGTGATTTTTCTATTTGTTCTTTCTTTTTCCAATGAATTTAGTACTTCTTTGAATTTGCTTATTTTTATTAATTGGGTTGTTTTGGTTTCCTTTATATGTTTCGCTTTTTCTTCTATGGTTTTGGAACATTATCTGATATGCACATTACTCTTTCAATTTTTAAAAATATACACCATAGATATTTTTACATAAATACAAATCTAATGGACTATAAAACTGATGAATAGCTATATATTCATCTCCGTATACACTATGAGACCTTAGCACAGTTTAATTCTTGCTTCTTTTCTCTTGATATTTGCCTTTTCTCAGGTTTTAGTAATAAAGCATCCTGGATTGAGTAATTGTAAGACTGAACATAGTGTCTGTCCTCCAAAACTGACTCAGTAAAACCCTACATAACCCAGAATGATGATTGTGGGAGGTAACAGGTTAAACAGGGGCCTCGAGAATGGAAGTAGCATTCTTGTAGTGATCTTGAGAACTTCTTTTTATGTTCTCTGCTGAGAAAAGATAAAAAGAAGTCAGCAATCTTCTGCCTGGAAGAAGGCCCTCAACAGAACTCCAGTACCAACTACAGATTCCACAAAGGCAAAAACAAATCTCTATTTTTATATGCTGCCAGCTCCAATGTAACTTGATAGAATAGTAAAAAGTGTCAGCAGCAGATCAATTTCCCATAGTCCTGGAGGCCAGAAAGGCCAACAGCAGGGTCTTACAGAGTTAAGGCTTGGGAAGGATCCACTTCCTTCTTACTGTACTCTTGCCTGGCAGAGTCCGAGAGGCCTCTGATTTTTACCTCTTCTTACAAGTCTGCTGACCCACCATGGGGCTTGTATTAGTCAGCATTCCTGTCACTGATACAGGATATCCCATCTCCTCAATGTAAGGAGCAGAGGTTTAATGTGGCTCACAGTTTGGGGGCTTCAGTACTTGAACACTTGGCTCCAGGCAAAAAAAGAAGAATGGAAGGGCGTGGTGGAACAAAGCTGCTTAGTTCCTGGGGGCCAGGAAGAAGAGCAGGGGAAAAGCACAAGAGAGAAGGAGAACAGGAACCACACAGAGTACCCAAAGTCTCACCTCTGTGACCAGTCAAGATACGCATAGGAGGCACTTGACTAACCCTTTGGGAAGCTCCGGAGACAATCCAATCGGCCGATTACACACGGCAGGCACAGGGGTCTGCCTCTACCAGCGTATCTAACCCTCATCGCCTTCCAAATAGCATCCCTGAAGATAAGTGTTTCCTCATGTGAATTAGGGGAGACAACAATTCAGTCCACGCCAACACACTGCTACTTTCTAGTGTTCTACACGTGTCTGGTATTTTCATCAAACATTTGGCATTAATATTTTTGCTTTTTAAAGTACAGAAATTGCAGTTAATTATTGCCACATCAATCCACACTTTTATCAAAATGTTTAGCATTCCTTTTTACTGGTAGTAATGCACCTATAACACAATTTACTATTTCAAAGAGTACAGCTCAATGAGTTTTAATATATCCACAATTTTGGGTGGCCATCACCAACTTCTACTCTCAAAACAATTTCATCGCCCCCAAACAAAGTACATTTTTTATTCGATTCTACTTTGACAGTTATTTTTCTTCACACACTAATATTTTGGCTTACATTGTTGTGCCACCAGTCTCATTGACAAGCTTTTGCTGTGAGTTTGAGGCTTTGTGCTTCTCTGTCGAATTTAGAATGAATTATTCAGATTAAACACAGACATGTTTTTGTCACATTGCTTGGTGTGGCAGCGAATCTATAGCTTGGTATGAAGAAAAGTGATGTGATTACTATCTTACATATTCCTTTTAAAAGACATGGCATCATGGATCAAGGTATCTTTTATTAAAGTCTTATAATTATCCATATATTGTCTCATTATTTGTTTGCTTTATTGTTAGATGTTTATAACTTTGACACTATTATAATTGATGTCTACTTCATGTTACATCTCTAATTATTTTGGTGCTTCAAGAAATTACAATAAACATTTTATATTCCTGTATACTGAGCAAACTGTTGTTTCTCCAATTACTCTAATGATTGAACTACATATCTACCATGAGGAGTTTCTATGTAGATACCCATTTTACATGAAAATAATATGAATAATTATTATATTTCTTATATACCAAGCTTATGCATTAATTTTTGTTGTTTTCACTGTGTTTGTTAGTAATTTCAGTTCAGTATTCAATAGAATTGGCAAAATTAAACATTTATTTATTAAATCCACACTCTTGCATTCTTTAATATTTTTAATTAGGTATTTTAATAAAAACTTTATCCCTTTTGTGTATAATGAGCTGTTAGTACATTGGAAAAGTAAGCAAATTATTGAATTATTTTATTTCATTCATTGTTCCATGCCAGAGTGACAAATTAGATCTACAAGTTTTAAATAATGCCTGTTTGTTTGTTGCTTGCTTGCTTGTTTTGCTTATTTGTTTGTCATAGGGTCTCCTGTGTTAACCAGGCATATCGCACACTTGCAATCCTCTGGCCACAACTTTCCAAGCGATATCACATTTAACCTTATCCTGCTGTTCTCGTGATGTTTAGCCCACATTTGCTTACCTATGGACACTTCAACAGTTTATTTTCTGATTTATTTTACATATTTTAAACCTGGGAAGAACCTCTCACTCACTGACTGTGTTGACTAGCTTTCCACACTGTGACAAAATACCTGAGGCAATCAGCTCCAGAGCAGGAAAGATCCATTTGGCTCACGGTTCTAAAGGTTTCCCTCCATGGTGGCCTCGCCTGTGGCTTTGGGCCATCTGGTGCCAGAGCCTTGTGGCAGGGAACAGAGTAGAAGAAGGTGCTCATGTTAGGGTGGCTACGAAGCCTGGAGAGATGACCGCGCTGGGTCCCAATGCCATCTTGCAGGCTACAACCCCAGCCCCAGCCTCCCCCAGCGAGGCCCCCACCTGACAGTGTCACAGGTCAGGACCAAGCCTTCCACACACAGACCTTGGAAACGTTCCAAATCCATCCTCTTGCAATGACTCAAGATTATCAGGTAAATTAGGTGACTCCGGGGCTGTGATTTATTTTTCTGATTAACCAATGAATGCATGGTTCTGCCATTTTCACATTAAATCTGGGTCATTTTAATATTTTATCAGGTAAACATTTCATACATCTCATCAATAGCATAGTGATATTTTTCTTACCTTAAAAGAATTAAAAGGGTGCGTTCTTGGAAACTGTCTAGCTTTATTATATCATTCTAGCAAGTAAAGATCATCTACATTGTTTAAAATCTAAATTTAAAAATATAGCTGAATATGAATTAACAGTAGCATTCATAGGAAAGAAAACCCAAATCTGCTTTAAAGGTAATTAAATTTATGATTAATAGAGACTCAGGGACATGTAATCAGCATTGGAATACTTCCTTCATATGAGCCTTGTTTAAACATAAACTACTAAAACAAAACTAAGAGGCTTAATTTATTATAATGGCATAACTTGATGAAATTTTAAATTAATCCTTTTCTACCTTCAAATACAAAGCACATAGCACATTTTTTCCCCATCAGATATTCCTCCTAACTCATTTAGTATGTGCAAACTCGAAGGCTCTAAGAAAGTAATCCAGAACTTGGAGATAATCCTTTCCAGACCCCCAGGTTGTCTATAACCCAGAGTCTTAAATAGCAGCCCAGTTGTTGATGCCCTCCCACATGGAAACTATGGAGAAATTTAATAAATACCTAGCATAAATGTGCCTTGCAATTGCTGAAATTTCTGAGCTAAAGCTCCATACTGCACTATTGCAATTGCCGAAGTCACACAGTTACAGAGCTGGTCGTCTCCACAGCAGCTACAAGAAATGCACCTGCCAGATGAGAAGACACGCGAACCTTCCACTGAAGAGCTAGAAGAGCAAAGTTGTACTCTAAGCCTATAAGCATGGCCCAGAGACAACCTGGAATATGATAGGCACTTAGGTCAAGCCACTCAAAGTTAGGGATTTCGCTTACCTGGAATTTCATTATTCTTCTCATATCTTTTGAGACCATTTGCACCTAATGATAAAAGGTGTGTCCTCTTACCCTATACAGGTAGGTGAGAATCATCGTTCCTTGCTAGTTTTCACCCAGCATGCATTTCACTAACAGCCTACTGTGCACCAGAGTGCTCGTCCGGTGACACACGTGGTACTCACTGAGTGTTTCTACTACAGCCGTGGTACCCTGGTGGATAAGGTAAGAAACATCAGACTGGAGGTCCCTTCATGAAACCGCTGCAGTCCAAGGGCTGTACCCAGAAACCAGAAGCCATTCCTGTTTCAGATGGCCCTTAATTACAGAGGATGAATACCTGGCACGGGCTTCAAGCACCTGAGAACTGAGCAGGGTAGTTAGCTCCAGCACCCTCCTTATCCAGGGCCAGCTCCGGTGTCACAGGAGCACTGCTTCTCCATGTGTGTAGTCTGCGCTTCATCTGTCACACTTTCTCCAAGGGCCCTGGGGTCGTGCTTCCTAGAACCAGCCTCAAGAAGGAAGTCTGCAGAGCGCAGCATGCGCTTGCTGTCTTTGGCAAGTCAGACTGCTGACGCTGACAATGGCTACTTCAAAGGCTAGACCTCAGCGCTCTCGAGTATAAAAATTTTAAGAATTTTGCTAATGATGATGTCAGCTAGCAGTCTGTAGAGAACAGACAATATCATGATTATTTGAAACACATAGAGACTTAACAATCATTATTCTCTAGACATTAACCTATTCTTAAAATAGCTTTTCTTTTTATATGCTATTTTTTATAATCCTGAAAAGTCTTTTGATCAATCAAAATGTGTTGACCTAAGACTAGAGATAACGAGTGCAAAGAAGGAGGAGGTAAAGGCATTAATATGCAATGTGGCCCATGGAGCACAGACTGCAAAGGTATGTCTGATCAAGTGTTTCTCCCCACTGTTCCTTTTCAGGGCTGATGGTCCATTAAAAATGAAAGAAGAAAGAGAGAACTCTGTAAGTGAAAAACAGACACCTAATTTCAAAACAAAGCTATCTGAGCTGGTGAGAAGTGACAAAAAGGAGAAGGAATACCTATAACATCAAAGGGTGAACTAGCCACAGCAGGATTACCGAAGAGGAGAAGGCATCCAACTTGTAAACAAGTCTGTGCTACCGAGGTCCTGATACCTGATTTTTCAGATTATTAATTTTTATGTTCCCCCCATATATTGTAGCAAGCAGAGGATGCATAAGAATATGTTTGCAAGTATATTTTTGGTACATAGTTAGGATTAGTTTGGGTTCCTCAGACTGGCTTGATTTGCTAGTAGTGTGAGGCTGTCACAAGTATGAAACTGCTGTGTTGGCTCTGAGAAACTGGGACCCTGGATAGCACAGCATGCCTTGATCTTGCCGTATGTATGGCTAGTTTTTAGATAAATTTTATTTGTTCAATTCTTAAAATATTTCTCCACCCAAGAGTTTACTGGACAGGAAGTCAGATCAGAATCATCACCACAGAGCTCATGTTTTATTTCTTTCAAGGGCAACACAGGGAGTTACTTATTTCTATCAGAACAGGGTGTCGAGAAAAGAGAAATGCAGCTTCCCCTCCTTGCTAGCTTTGGGAAAGATGCATGATAAGAAAAGCAGCCCTGGCAGTGAATATTAAGAAACTGTTCAAACCCATTAATTTCATCCATTCAGTGTATCTTCATTCCTTTGACAAGGATTTATTCAATGTGTCCTGCAACCAGCCATTCAGGAAACAGAGAGACGTGACCTATTTCCTTAATGTCCCCACAGAACAGTAAGTGCTGCACGTCCATGCACATCTGCCGTGAATTCGGGACGTGGGTGTCAGGCATCAGCAGAGAGACAGTCTCTCCTCCTCACTGGGCCTCAGTCCACGGAGGGCCACCCACCTCCCTGTCCTTCCTCAGTGTCAGCTCACACTTGCCACTATTGATTTGGGCACTCGCCAGCCAGGAGCTATTTTTGTCACGAAAGGATGGGCTGTGCCCGTTACTTCCTGGGTTGTAAGACGCCAGTTCCTCTGCGGTTCACTTGCCCTTTTTGTGAATCAGGATCCTGATGTTGCTTTCACTGTGACCTTGAAGCAGTGCAGTGAGACTGTAGTTTCTGAGGCGTGAATCTCAGCAGTGCTTACTTGATTTTGATCAAGATTAGAGCTTTGGCCTCCGAGACACTCAAGACTGGATGTCTAAGACTCCTCCTACTGGCCAAACAAATCACTGGCTGAGCTCAAAATGAAAACAGAAAGAACTACTAATTAGAAAACAAGGGGCCCGAGTGCAGGGGCCCCTTGGGGATCCTTGAATTCGATGACTTTCTGCATTTTAAATAATTAATGGCAATTTTACACAATATCTTTCAGAAAATGTAAGAGGGGTAACAATTCATGTTCCATCTTCTGAGCCCAATATTACCCTAATAGCAAAATGAGAAAAAAAGACATTACAAGCCAAAAAACAAAACTAGTGGACAGTAATTTTCATGAATTGAGATGCAAAAGTCCTAAAACTATTTCATTAATATTTTTATGTAGTAAAATATTTTGGAATAAAATTCAGTACGTGTATTTTAAAAGCACATACTACACTCAAGTAGAATGTATTCCTAGTATGTAACTATGGCTCAACATTTGATATTTAATTAATGTAATCTATCATGTTAATAGTCTGAGAAAGGAAAATCATATAATCATATTGATTGATCTAGGAATATCATTTGGCATAAAGAAATACAATTAAGGCAAAAATTCTCAGCCAACTAGAAGTAGAGGAAACTTCTTAAATTTAAATTTTAAAAATCTACCTAATTCCATACAAAATGATGCTGGACTGAATACTTCCCCCATACAGTTGTACGCAAGGCAGCAATGTCCACTGTCAGATTTCTAACCTAACATGATTGTGAAAGCTTTAGTCAGAAAAATAAGACAATAAAAAAGAAAAAAGAAGGGTGGGGATTTAGCTCAGTGGCATAAGCTTCTGCCTGGAAAGTGCAAAGTTGTGAGTTCAATCCCCAGTACCAGAGAGAGAGAGGAGGGGAAGGAGAGAGGGAGAGCACATATTTCAGGCTTTTTCCTATTTGCATCTATTGGATGATTTTGGCATAAAAATCCCTAGGAACCTACAAGAAAAAATATTCCCAAAATTAAGTATAGCAGTATTGTGGGATACAAGATCAACACATAAAACTGAATCACATTTTTGTATAATAATAATGGTCATGTGGAAGCCAAAATTAGAAATAGGTATCACTTACCAAGTCTCAAAATTAAATGAAACAGATTAGGTACAAAAAAAACAAAACGTGTAGAATGTGTGATGAAAGTTAAAGATGCTGATGAATGAAAAAAGAAGAGTACTCAATCACTGAAGAGACTGGTTATCACAGCAATTGGAAGGCTCAACAGAGCACAGACAATGTTCATGAAATTGATTTATTGTTAAATTCTTCCCAAATTTCATCTTGCTTTTTGCAAGAAAAACCAAGAACTTAGAAAAGCTAAAACTTTGAAAAAACACACAAAGAAATAAATGGGGAAAAGTTATTTTTCCAGATGTTAATACTTACTATAGAGTAATAGTAATCAAGTTTGTAGGATTTCTGTGTGGATAGATGCACATAACAAAGCACCAGAATATGGAACCCCAAAATAAGCCCACACAAACAGGCTCAAATTCTTCAATGAATGGTGTTAAATCCTTTAGCTGTCCATAAGCCAAAAGGTGACGTAAGCCTAAATTTTGTACTTTATGCAAAAGATAACCAAAAATAAATGATAAAATTAGTAATATGAAACACTACAATAGATTTTTAAAATAACTGGAGTAAATCTTCAGGTCATAGAACAAAGCGAGCAGTTATTAGGCGTGGTCTGCACATCACTTTTCAACATAAAGAATTAAATCTAATAAAAAATGTAAACTTTTGCTTTCTAAAACACCCTATTCTGATTAAGGGTGAAAAACACTGGCCCCCAAGTGGGGGAAGCATTTGCTAACTACGTGTCTTATAAATCAACCTGATCTAGAAAGCATTAAAAATAACTAAAGCTCAGTATTGAAAAACATACAATTAGAAAATAAGCCAAAACGTGAATACCGCACTAAAAATGCTAAACAGCAAATAAACACATGAAGTATGTTTAACATCATTTGCTGCTACAGGAATGAAAACTAAAATCATGAGATATCACTGTAGCCATCACAATGGCTAAAGAAATGCAATGACGATACGGATTTTGTGAAGATGGAAAGAATCTGGGTTGCTTACACACCGATGACAGGAATGTGAAATGGATCAGTCAACCTGGAAAATTAGTTTCCTGGATTTCTTTACACTAAACTTGCACTCTTGGGCATATATTACAGAAAAAAATGAAAACTCAAGGCACCATTATGTGCAAGTGTTTGTATCAGCTTTATCCATAGTATATACCTCCCACCAAAACAGAAAAACACATCCAGAAATAGCTCTCATGTCCTTCTCCGGGTGGATGGGCAAACTGTTTTATTCATCTTGTGGAATATAATTCAAAAAATTAGCTATCAACGTATGCGATGAATTATTGGGTGAAAAAGTCCATTTCAGAAGTTTACATATCAAATGATTTATTTGTATAATGTTTTTGAAGTGATAAATTTATGCAGATGGAGAACAGATTGGGGGTTGCCTGGGGTTTTGGACTGAAAGGAGGGAGGAGGAGGAGCAGCGTGGAGTGAGGACCCCAGAAGTGTCAAAATCCACCACCTTGGGAGGTGCGGCATGGACTCAAAGTTACGCATGTGGCTAAGTTGCATAGAAATTCGCACACATACAATACGGGATTGTAAAGCAGGTGACATCTGACCCGGTTGTGTGGTGTGTGGTATACTTTAGCCTGAGATGTTCCTCAGAGCCCCCTGCACTAAAGGCTTGGTCCTCAGCGTGGCACAATTTGGAGGCGATGGAAACGAAGAGGTGGCACCCGTCGGAGGTGTTGGGACGTCCGGAGTACGCCTTTGAGGAGGCCAGTGGGACCTCAGGCTCTTGCTCTTTCTCCTTCCCTTCCTGGCCATGAAGTGAGCGCTTCGTTGCTGTAATGTGCTGCCCCTCAGCAAGGCCCAATGCAGCAAGGTCAGGTGGTCACAAACTGGAACTTGCTGGACCCAAAACAGCCTTTTTACTTTATACGCGGACTGTCTCGGGCATTTATTACAGTGAGGGAAGGCGGACTTCAGTTTTGAAAGATGCTGCCTTCAGCCCATGCCAGATAGAGTCTGCATACGACTTTCCCATAAGCTGCCGTTTCAGCTGCGTTGGTTTCTGAGGACGACACAGTTAAATAAATCTTCACAGGAAGGACACGGTCCTCCATGAGGCTGCCCTCACTTGCAAGTTCAAGGTACCCAGGCAGCCTTCACTCCCGAAAACCTGACTACATAGGTGCGGGTTTCCACGACCGGCTGCACTTTGCTGACTCAGAGAACTGACTGCATTTACCTACAGTTTTATTTTAGGAAAGAGATACACGGTCAAAAGCAGTGTACGGGAAGGGCGTATCGGGTGGGTGGAGGGGTCTGAAGTGGTCCCTGACACCGTTCTTCCCTCACCCTTTCCCTGTGCTGTGTAGGAATTCGCACAGCCACGGAGCTCGGCTGAGTTTCAGAGCCAGGAGATTCCACGGGGACATCCCTGTGAAGGCAAAGTTGATTGAGTCATCAGCGGTACCATTTCATCTCTAAGCCTCTATCTACTTGTCAGGGGTCAGGCAAATAGCACATGGCTCAAAACCCTGACCCTCTAATCACATGGTTTTTCTTTCCTGCGTGCCGAGCCCCATCCTGAATCGTCTTAGGGTTCACCACAGATTTCTCTGGGCTATGTTTACAAGGCCAACGGTGGATAGCGAGACACCTCTCCACGCAGAACTCCACTGCCTCCCGGGAGCTGAGAACAGAAGTGAGACCTATTCTATTTTTCTGAAGCAGCTACCTGTGGATTTATAATCGATTCAAAATATTAGACTGATTTGAAACTGTTTTATTTTATTTCTATTTTTATTCTTCTCTTTAAAATTTTTAAAAAATCTAAAAACTTGTCATATCAGTAAAATTGTTGCACAAGAATAGTACAGTTAAAAATGAAACTGAATTTTTTAAAAAGTTACCTTGTATGAAATATAGATGTAAGGGTAAGCATGAAAGCACACACATCCACCCCCACATGGATGAAAGAATGAATGAAATAAAAGTACTAACAGAAAAAAAGTGTTAGGGTGAAAAGCTATAAAACCATACAACAAATCCAATTATCCTTTTAAAACAGCCAGAATTGACACACATACAAAGTTAAAAGTCAACAGAAAACATGTAAGGTGTATTTAGCAAAACAGTAACAAGTTAGTATTCTTTAACAAAAGAGGACCTCTACACCAGGAAGAAAACAAAACCCCAAGCAGGGATACAAATAGACAAGTTTCGGAGCAAGTAAGTTCTGCAAAATACACATGGAAAGACTCCCATACTCACAAAGACAATGTAAGTAAAATCTTGAGATACCACATTTCACCAAGGAGACGGGCAAAGCTTTACAAGCTTATTAGCATCTAGTACTAGTAATGGAAGGAAAGATACCCTAGCATCTTAGGGTTATATATTAGCACAGATTTATTTGTTATTAACTAAAAATATGGACAAAAATAGCATTTTCCTGAAGCAAAATCAAGTTTTCTGAAAACAATAAATATTTGGGAAGCATTTTTTTAAAGTATGGTTTATTGTCAAAAATGAATTCAAATAAGAGCATTTTTTTCCACAAAAATTCAATTCTTGAATATTCTATCTAGTTACATTGCCATTGCACTTCAAGACTAATATATGAAGGATGTCAAAGACTGCCTTTGGTCATTTTTTAACTATAGATGAACAGAGATCCTTAAAGATATCCTTCAATAAATATCTTCCATGTTTATTGGATACCGTCAATATAGGGGAATTGCCTTGGGAATTCTAGACATTTATACTGCTCTAGCTTCATTAAGTGTATCCTATTTCTGTGATATGGAAAATTCAAGAAAACTAATCAAAAAAGCAAGTATATTAGAATGCCGTGATTAATGCTTTTAATGAAGCAATACTTTAAAAAATTTTTTATAAAACTATCTACCCATAGCAATGATTAAAAAGGAGAATTCCAAATCTCCTTTTGGGATGTGAAGTATTTCATATTAAAATACAAGATCTTCAAAGGATTCCTTAAAAATTCCATTACCAGGCAAGTGCTTACTTTTGTCCAATCTAGCACATTTTATGGGACAACGAATTCAGTGATAAAAGTACATGAAAACTTCACCAAATAGCAGAAACAGCCGTGACAGATTGCTCATGATGTAAGACCTCGAAAAAGCTGTTCGATGCATCTCTGCATTGAGGTGAAGAATCACAGAGCTAGGAGGTCTGCTCCGGTCCTTCAGCCCCTCCTAGAACCTCCCAAAGGAGCCGCATCTCTGGTGACGACCCGGTGGGTCTTCAGATCAGCCCATCAGGCAGCTGAGTTTGGAAGGTTGGCGTCGGCAGCTGCAGTTGAGTCTATGAGGGACCTTGCCACAAGCAGGAGATTTTCATTTCCCATTTCGGATCATTCCCTGGGACTATGAGTGAAGGATGAGGCGACCGCCACCGAGAGTGACCCCATTCACGTTTTAAGAAACACATCTGGTGCATGTTTCTGGAACCCCAAAGTGATAATGAAAATTGACTTCATTTTCATTCAAAAGGAGACAGTAACAGAAAAACGTCTCAAATGCAGACCATAAATTATCCATCATTTTGCAAGTTGATTGTTGCCAATGCCTAGGAAAATGAAGATTGATTGTGACCAACCTCTAATGAGATACTTAAAAGCAGTAGAAATGAATATATTTATGCTGCATCAATCAATATACACAAGTCTATCCACACTGGTTGCCCAGGTTAACAAGCAGGTTGGAAGAGGGTGATTCAATTTATACACAGTTCAAAATTATGAAATAATTATGGATGGAAAAAGATGTAGGGAAATATATAAATATGCATGATAATTTGTGAGATCAAATCAGTTTACCAATATACAATTTTCTCCTGGATCAAATCAAAACAATTACACTGATGCTTTTGTAGCAAAGCATTTTGACTACTTAAATCCTCACTATTATGAATACTACTATGCTACAAAATCATTACTGCAATGTTATCATGTACAGGCAAGTGTTGCCCTAAGGAATATGGGAATAAGGAATTGATATTTATGACATTTTCTTGTAGATTAAGAATATTAAACACTTTTCTGTGATGTGAGCTACAATTATTTTTCTCAGATTTTCACTTTTTAAAAAAATCTGTGTTGTTTGATGCACAGATATTTACATTTTCATGTATTTGATAAAATTTATTATTTCTTGAACTGGAATTAAAATTATAAAAATATTACTTCCTCTAAGCTAAGTATAACAATCCCCATGCTTCCTTTTTACAGTTTTTAACTGTTACCTGTTTTACTTTTATGTATCTCTTTTAAGTATTACAGAGAGGTTTTTAAAATACAATTTGCATTTTAATATGTATCATATTTTTATACTGCCGTTTCTGGAATACTTAGACTGATTCATGTCTTGCTAACTATCTATTAACCATCTTTTACTTTACATGAATTTCTTTCTTTCTGGATACTACAATATTGTTTACTTTCTAAATAACAAAATACCCCTCTCATTACCTGTGTTCTGGCTTAAACATTATAAATAATATTGGACACTTCTAGCCTTAAGACTTTTCTTTAAAATGTCTATACTTATTTAATATTCTTCTCCCAGACTTGGAATGAAACTTGCAAATCTTTCAAGATTTCTCCTCCATCTCGTCATCACACTGTGGGCTATCAGTGCGAAATCCTTGTTGATTTCTTTTACTGGGATAGAATTACTTTTGTTTTTTTAATTTGCTTTTATTTGTCCACCTTTGTAGTGCTTAATGGTTACATTTCTCATGGGAAGCTGGTCCGTGTACACACACACCTTCATTTTGTACATGTGTGTTTCCTTCCACGCCCTGCCCTCTTGATTTTGAATATAGAATTTTTCTTAAGGTTTACACTCAATATTTAAAGACATTTCCTGGTACTTAATCAGTTATGGAACTGACTTACGTGTCTCGAATCCCACAGCTTCCCCTCCATTCCGCTGTCTTTTTGCTGAAGTATATGTTTAGTAGTTCTTACATGAGACTGTGTGGGTGGCCACTTCTGGCAATTGTGAACATGAATATTCTTTACTTTTCCTTCACCCATGAATAATAGCTTATCTGTGTGTACAGTGTGCAGTTATTTCCAGGACTCGGTTTGTTTTTCCACTGTCTTCTAGCCCTGTTCATTGCTGAGGTCTCTCACTGGTTTCATTGTTCAGTCCGCGGTTGGTAATTCACTGCTGCTTTCTGGTGCCTTTGAACGGTTTTCCTCTGTGTTCTGATGTTCTGTGATGTCACCACTCCATGCCTAGGCATTTATTTGTTTCAATTCATCCTATTTAGTGCTTCGAGTGTCATTTTGACCTGGAAAGTTTTCTTCAATTACTTCATCAAGTGTTGTTGCTCGGACTTGCTTCATTTTGCACTTACCAAACTGCGGTCTGAGTGTGAGCCCCGCTGTGTACTCACAAAGCATCTTAGCTGACTTTCCCAATACTGCCTTTTAATTGCCCAGCCCACCTTTAGACTCGGTCCAGGTTGAGGTCCACGCCTGGCTGCCATTGCCCCTTCTGGAAGCCCAGAATGATAACCTTACTGGTTCTTCAGTATTTCCATTCCAGTCTTATTCAGAGGCTGTTTGTCTTTTTTGAGACCAAAACCCAAGTTCTCCTGGCTCAAATGTTGTGTGTATTCCTGGGAACCTCTTTGTGTTGAAACAGAGGCAAGGACGAAAGGATGAACTAAATCTATCGATTTGTCCATATAGCTTATACTTGGTTTTTGCATCCAATGCGCTAAGAACTTGGTCAAATATTTAGCATTCAAGAGGACAAATGTGGATTGTCTACAGGGCCCAAAATGCGCTATTTGGAGTGTCGACATAAATATTGAATGCAAGGACCAAAACACTTTAAGACATATGGAGATAAAGTTGCTAAAATACTTAATTAGCTTATCTCAGCAGATGTCATAATGAGTCACTACAGAAAGGAGCGTGGTAAAAACAGGCCCTGAATTTTTCATTTTATTCTCATTCTTTTATATTAAAAATTATTCAGAAAACAACATTAAGATCCTAAAATACTAATACTTCTAAAATTGCTTTAATACTTGAAGGATGTTGTCTGTCCTCATTATGTTTTATTATAAAATATCTTATTTTAAAGTGGCATCTTTAGGTATCCACAAATTATTACAAATTCTTCTATTATATTTGAAAAAATGAAATTCCGTCACTGTGAATTATCACTACTGATCACTGCCTGATGACATGAAGCTACTTTTTTATTTTAAAGAGCAAAAACAATAAAAACAATGAAATAGAATTTCAAAACAAGATAATATGAGATTAACAATGGTTAATATATTGAGACCATACTCATAATTGAAACAAAGCAGATTCACATGTGTAAACACCATATTGTCTTCCTAGTGTAAGAAACTAAAAGAGTAAACATAAAGCTATTTTAACAGTGGAGTTCTGTTATTTGCATTGAATTATGTAAGTACAATTCAATTTGTTAAGTGAACTATGAAGTCAGGCTAGAACAACTCTTGAAGTACAATAATTTACTTCTTATTATTTAAATTCCTATTAAACTATATCACTATTACCTTCAGTGTTTATAGTCTTCTATTCTGAATAGGAAAAGGGAATTTTAAAAGTTTACTAAAAATTATTAGAAGTCTCTGCCTCATGGTAGTTGGGAGAAAATGTTAGTGATTCCCTTTGAGGATGAGTAAGCAGTAATAGTGGTTAGTAGTTATCATACTGATGACAACACATGGCCCTTAGAACAGATAAGGTGCCCAGCAATAGCCATGTTGTTAGCCATAAATGAACGTTTCTTTGCTCATTCATTTAACATGTATCTGTTAGATGGCTATTAGTATGTCCTAGCCCTGAGCTAGCTATGAAGAGCCAAATAGGTGGACAGAACAGACTCCAGTTTTCTTTGTACCATTATAGAATTAATAAGCCAAGGGAAGAAGCATATTGAATTACCTCATAAACAATTGTGCAACTACTGCTTTGATGAGAGCAATTCAGGGAGTAGCTAAGAGACCATGCCACGTGCTTCAGGACCTGAACTATTTGGGGAACTGAGAGATGAGTAACAAAACAGTAAGTCAGTGAAAGCTAGCCTTGCAGGGAGAAGATGCACTGTTAGCAAAAGCCATGGATGGGTGGTTGGTGCAGTGTGATGTCACAGGGGCAGACATGGAATGAACCTTAGGAAGAAGGTGAGAACAGAGAGCTTGAAGCTGGAGACGCAGGTAGGTACCAGATTTCATGGATCTTTGTTGTAGTCAGGATTCGCAAGGGAATACATTTAATGTAATGTGTATGTAATATAATGTATATAATTTATAAGATTATTTTATAATATTCACCCAAACAGTCAAATGCAGAAGAGGACAAGAGATCTATCCACACACTAGAGACCCAAGAATCCAGCTGAGGGACTGGATCCCACAGCAATGTCCTGCAGAAGTCCAGCTGAAGACCTAGAGCCCATGGCAGTGTCCTCCTTGAGTCCAACTGGAGACGTATGGCCCCTGACACTGTCCCATGCAAGTCTGTATCAAGGATCTGCACTGGGAAGGCCCAAAGGTCAGTGGTGGAAGCTAGAAAGTCTTCACCAGTGGGGTGAAGGATCTGTGCCAGCAGGCGGAGGGATCTGCACTGGAGCCAAGAAGCAACACTTAAGGTAAGAACCAGAGCTCCCCCAAAGAGAACTGCAGCCATCCTCAGTGACAGCAAGGACCTAAGTTCCTCTGATGATGAGAACAGCCGAGTTCATATCAGGAGAGCCAGCATGACAAGCTTCTCCAGGAGAATCACCAGCACACCGTCTTCCCCTCCAGTTCTCCTCTTATGCTGCTGGCAACAATCCTCAGGCGGGCCTTCTGCACTTAGCACCATGCTGATTCGGTTCAGCTGGGTGTTCCAAGTTGACCATTAGTTAATCCACTACAACCTCCATGGCTCACCTTCATGCTTTTGAACTTTATGCCATAAACTGTGTTATGGAATATGATCACAAGGCCCATGGCAGTAGCTCCCAGTCCTGGCAGACTCTCCAGTAACTTGGGAATCCCTCATCTGGAGTGGAACACATTCATGCTGAGAGAAAGAGGAGCTTCCCGGCTTGGAGGTTTTGCTGTTTCCCTCCGTGTGTTGTTCCCTCCACCCTTTTGCTGTGTGCTCTGCTCCTGGTTATTGCTATCCAGGGAACTGAATGTTTCTTTAGTGAGCATTAATTCCCCATTATATTCCTTAACACTCTGTCTTTAATATATTCAAATTCAGAATTTGCTTTTTAATCCTTTATAGTTTCATGTGTTGCAAATAGTACACTTGAAGTTTCTCATCACTTAACAATTATGTACATTATTTCATAAAAATATGAGCTGTCTTCTGGGAAGTAGTTATAAAAAGAGCTTAGATTCTGAAGACAAAGTGTGAGAGCTCAATTCATTGAGTCCATAAACAAGCGCCCAACTCATATGGTGCTGATTTTTTATCTGGGAAACAGACATTAATGTGTTGACCTCACTGAGTTTTGGGAATGATGTAGCTACAGTGCTTAGAACTGTACTTTGGATGTAAAAATAAAATATAAGCACATTCCATGTATTTATCATTCTAAAATATATGGGTGTCTAAACTCTTCTGTAGGTATCTAAAATCTTATATTCTGTTTATAACCTAAATTAATTCTGATTGCTATTCATAAAATGATCACTCAAGTGACGTTTTGGAAAGTAATGTTGAAATGAGAAAAATAAACATATGAGAAACATCCTGGAAGAATTTATGAATTTATTTGTCTTGTGTCTAACACACATTCAAAAAAAAATAAAATGAACTTGTAAGATTAGAAAACAATGTTCATTAAAAGACAAAAAATTCTGAGGTTAACATTAAAATCAACTATGTGCCATATATTTTTGTTTCTCTTTTCACACATACATTAAAACAGGTTGATGTAGATCTCTCAGGGTATTTTCAATGGAAATTTTATGTTATGTCCACAGCTTCCTAAAAATTGTTTATGGTCAGCTTCTTTTGCCCAAATACTCGTGTTTTCAGTGTTTCCCACATTAGCTACTGTGAATCAAATTAACAATTCCCTGACCACTCATGGTTTCAAATCCTCACCTTTACTGGGTACTTACATCTTCCTTTGTAATGGCTATTCATGGCTCCATTTTTTATGATCACATTTTATATTAGGAGGTTGAAGTTATTTATATGTCATAAGTTTTACATATTTCAACCATCTTCTCCCACTTAGCATCTTGCTTTGTCATTTCAAAATACTTATTTTTTTATTTCATCTTTTAAATTCATACACTATATCAGTCTTTTCTCTTACAATTGGTGATTTTTGTGTCCCATTGTTAAAAAGTTCATTCCAAGGTTCCAAATATACTCTCCTATATTCTTCAGGAAGCTTCCTTCTTTTGTCTTTGACAGTCTGTCTGACGTCTTCTAACTTGAATGGAGATTGGCAAAGGAGGGATTGAAGTAGGAACATGAAAGATGTGAGTTTGACAGTATTCATTGGCTCCTCTTTGCCCACCTGTTTACTCTGTCTGCTGTTGTCAGTTTCTTCATACTTTTCTGTACTTTACCAGGGATCATTTTCATTCAGCCCTAAAACATTGCCTATGTTATTTCCTTTAACATAGACCAACTAGTAGCAAATTGTTCAGCTTTTCTTTGAAAAACGTCTTTATTCTTCCTTCACTTTTATTGGAAATTGTAGTAGGTTAAATTTAATTTTTGTATTACTAGACTGTTTTTCTTTTGTCATTTAAAAAATAATTCAACTCTTCTCTGGTTTCTTTTCTTTTAGTTGATAAGCCTATTATTGGTCTTAGTTTTCTTCCTCTGAAGGCAAGATTTTTTGAACTCTTGTCCCTCTAAAAATTTTTGTCTTTGGTTTTTAACAGTATTAGTAATATATTTTCTTCGTTTTTATTATCCTTGTATTATAGTAAAACTCTTCAATGTGTAAATAATATGTTTTATCAGTTTTAGAAAATGTTCGCTGGTTGCCTATTCAGTCTCTACTTGTTCTTTCTGTTGTTTCTCTTGTGAAATCCAATTACATGGGGATTAGAATTTTCCACTGTTAAATGTCCCATATGTTCTTTTTCACAATTTTTTGTCATTAAACATTTTTGACCGGATATATATACATCTGAACTATTTTCCATTCTACTAATTCTTTCTTCAACTATATCTAGAATGCTACTGAACATTTTTATGAGCTTCTTAAATTCTGTATTTTGAGTTCTAAAACTACTATTTGGTCCTTTTATAGTTTAGTATTCTTTAATATTCATCTTATTTTAATTATGCTTGAAATAATTATGTTACAGTCAATTTCTGATAACTCTCCAAACTTACTGCAGCTTCTCTCTCTCTTTCTCTGTCTCTATGTCTCTGTCTCTGCCTCTCTCTCATTTCTTGATATTTCTGCTAATGTTTAATTGAATGTTTGACATTATATATGACAAATTATGAAGAAAACTTGATACTCTGGAGGAAGCACCGTAAAGTTTTTGCTTTTGCTCCTGGCAGGCAGTTACATAGGCAAAGATACTTTTATGCACTAGAAATTGAGTTCATCTTATGATATTTGATTGTAGTTTACCTATTGCAGGAGTGTACGTGGCCAGCTCTTTAGAGATTCTGACAGAAAAACCCTCCTCCATGATGGTCTTAAACTTCAACTTGTATATGTAAAGACATTAAGACTGAAGTCAATATTCAGCTGTTTGATTTTTTCTTTCCAGGGCCTTCTAAATTTACTCTCCACTCTTTATTTCAATTACCACCATCTCTATCACCTCAAGTATAAAATACTTGAACAACGACTCAGTCTTTCCAATCGCAGGCTTCCTCCTTTTAATTCTTTGCCATTTTTCTGGTGAGTGACTCTCATTTACCCTCCTGTCAGTGTACCACTCCTCCATTAAAAACTCCCAGGCACCCTCTCTTTACTGCACAGAGTTTAACACACTGAAATACCCACTGCTCTGGCCGAACCACCTAAGCAAACTCGCTTTGCACCGCTGTCCAACCTCTCTATTCATGTCAAATGAGCATTTTTCCTTCCCAGTCTTTCTAAGGACCATCTCAAGCTCTCCTGATCTATGTGTTGGCATTCTTGTCCCTTTTCATGTGGGTTCCCTTCCTCCTCCCCTCTATATGCCACACCTTGCACTCCATGTTTCTAAGTGTGATAATTCAAGTTTACCTAACTGTGATGAAATCAACATTATTACAGAATTTTCAAGAAAATCACGGTTCTACCTAAAACCAAAGTGTTAGTAAGAGAACAGGGTAAATATCTCCAAAGAGTCTCAAAGCTACCTTTTATTGGCTGTTCTATATGGGAAAAAATCTCTTTATTCTCAGATTATTGAACTCATTCATTTCCCTATAATTTTTACTAAATTATCTTCCAATTAATCTCACTATTTTCAAATTCATCCTTCTAGCACCTGTTGAAGTGTCATTTGTATCTTGAGCTGCACAATCACACTGCCTCGATGTCTGAATCAATTCAAAACAGCTACCTGTCCTAGTCATTTTGGCTTTGGGGAAGAACCAGACATGACACAGTGTCAGATACAGTGCGTAAAGTAGACGAGGACACACAGTGACATTTTGTGGACCTGTCTTTCTGTTCCATGACCCTTGGCAGCAGCATTCACTGTACTTTTTCTCACACCTCATGAAGACACCCCCTAGAGAGAACTTCTGGAATGGTGGCAGACGGTGGCAAGAATGATGGGATGTGTGTGTTCAAAGTGAGGGGGAGGATTTTGAAGGAGATTAGTGGCTATATATATGTCTTGTACTGTAATATATTTTTTAATTTAAGCATTCACTATAGTTTTGATCCCACCTCCTTGGGAATATATGCTATATATTAGTATATAACTCATTCATATCCTTCTTCAAGACTTTCAATGGGACCCAGTAATTTAAACATAAAATTGAAGTTTCTTTTATCATTTGTGTCACACTTATACCTCCAATCTATCTATATAAAAATCTTCATACACACACACACATATGTGTGTATGTGTATATTATGACTGTTGCAGCTATAACACAAGCATTGGAATACACGTGACGTCGTGTGTGTGATGCCATGCATGTGAGTACATTACACAGACGCCTAATTCCTCTTGACAAGGAGACTTCTTCCTTGGTGTCATGCAGGACAGGCGTGTTGGGGGACTATGCATGACAAAGAGCCCCAAGGCCAGGAAATCAAAGCCTCTTTCAACCAACAGTCAGCCAGGCCTCTGCAGCAAGAACCTGAGTGAGCTTGGATGTGCATCTTCCCCCAGACAAACTTCTGCTGAGCCTGCAGCCCTTTCCGGAAGCTGAATTCCACCAGGCAAAGCCCTGGCTGAGCCATCCCAGAGTCCTCCCCCCCCCAACCTGTGGGCTACCAAATGTGTGCTGTCCGGGGCTGCTACGTTTTGGATGATAACACAACACGTGACTGCACATTTGTGCTGTTTCTCGCCTTTGGACTTTCTGGGTTCCATGATGTCATCTATCTTCCTTTGTGCAGCTCACAAACTACTATGTGTCTTTAATGAGAAAAATCATCATTCATACAAAACTCATGACTTTTCTAATTCTTCTTTTCACAAAATACAAACAATTATTCATCATTATGGTTCAGGACTATGTTGCCTGTGGCCCCAATGGCTCATGGGAAGGAAGCTTGGTTCTCTGCGAGGCTGGACTGAGCTGAGGGTGTCTAAGAGGAGGAACCTCGTGGAGGTCACTAGGCCATGAGGAGCAGCACACTCTGAAAACATTAAGGATGTTGTCATGGAACCCTGAGCTAATTCTCACATGACACTTGCTCTGAAACAAGCCGGTCTGACTCCCTCTCCCCTCTTTCTTTCTGTCTTGCCTTGTGGGCTGTTTCAAACATGTCTCCACCAACAGCTGTGATGTGAGTTAAGAGGGCTCTCATCACAGGCCACCTAATACTGGACTTTCATCCTCCAACACTGTGAGCTAGTTACATCCCTCTTTGAATAAGTTTCCAGCCTCGGGTATTCTGTTATGGTAATGAAAAGCAGACTGATTCAGCTAGGCATGTTGTGTTTTCCATTTTCCTATTTTGAGGATGAGATTATATAATATTTTCCTTAGGTGCACAGAGACTACCACCTTGGCATGGTGAACACTTGCTGAACTCTTATTATGCACATTACTGCTGTTCTGACTTCTCTGTTTTTCTCTCCTTCCCTGGAATGTTCTTTTCTCTTTTTCCTATAATGGAAACTTTATTCCTCATTCAAGGTGTGCTGCAGTTTTACTGCTGTTTCTTTTATCGCTGAATATGGACGCTTGTAGTCTCAAAGTTGGTAACAAAGCATATTTGATTGCAGTGAGCAGGGTCATCACCTGCTTGCCTTTGTTCCCTCTCCAGACCTGCTCTCCTCATCCTCTTCCCGTGCTGGGTGGGAGCGCTACCTGCTACGGTAAAGCAAGCACCACATAAAAGTGAGCTGTTTCTTTTTTCTCTCTCTTCTCCAAACTCATATTTTTGAGAGAGATCAAAAACAGTTTGCAGGGGAAATTTTTCCATAAAGCACAAACAGTTGTATTATTACTAAGGGAGAATATATATACTCATAAAAAAATTTTCAAAAATGGAACAAGGAACAAAGTACATAGTCAACTTACCAAAAAGAATTGTGTTTTTAGCTAATTATCGTGCATTCTCTTTGATTCCAAGAAGGTCTAACCTGCTTTACACCATCTCATTCGTGCCTTTCCACAGTCCTCTGGGGTAACATGGTGAAGGATTAACAGCATACGCTCTTGGATAATCATCATCATCTTTTTCCATGGGCTCATGGTAGAGATTTTCTAAACTAATATATAAAGTGCTATTAGAAGAATACCTAACCTCAAGTAAGTACTATGTAAATGTTAGCTCAAGAAAATGAATTCTAGATATGTTAAAATACTGGCCAAGTCCAGAGTATGAGCCGGACTCACTGACATTTAAATCCAATCTGTGTGATCTTAAATTGCACAATTTTAACCACCAGATTATATTGCTTGATAGCCATTTTTAAAAAGTGTGTTCTAGAGAATATTAAGGCAATATTGAGGCAATATTTCTCATTAAAATTGACAAAGATTAAAATAAAATGTAGGCAAATATCATTTCTCTCATACAAGTGAGACCTTGATATTAGCAGTATTGTCAAAAATTTAAATTGTTACACATTAATGAACATTGACTCTATAATGTGCAACCCACTAGCTAAAAAATGACTTTTTTTGTGTTTCCACTTCAGTTGGGAAAAACAAAACAAAAAGCTAGGGACAAAGATTTTTTATCACTTGTCATGTGTCAGACTCTTAATTGTCTAAAAATCTTACAATGATTAAAAATTGTATTATTTGTATTATGCAATATTTTGTTTATATTTATATTATTGAATGCTGCACTGATACTAAATTCATATTAAGTAATGCCACTGTACAAAAATACATATAAAATAATACAATTTAAAAATAGAATAGCATAGAATATTTGGATTAATTTTTATAAAAGCATTACCTAAGGAAGAACTATCTATGAAATGAAGTCTACAGAGATATAACATTATAGTGAAAGTAATTTTTTGTCTATAGGAGGAATAAATAAGTGATGGCTTAATTTCCTATTTGTATATTAAATTACTATCCAAGTCTCTATAATGAGCCTATTACTTTTTTATTTTACATTTTTTTATTCTAAAGAGACAAAGGAAAAAATGAAAATAACAATACAACAGTTTCAAAACAGGCTAGTCGGACTGTCACAATAATATTACATTTAAAGTGACAAAAAGAACAATAAATAACAGTTTTTAAAAAGTCTGCTTCCAGCTTATGTATTATTGGAGAAATAAAAACAAAGAATTGTGAATAGGTTCGAGATGTTAAATGTTTGTAAGATCAATAAGGCAAAATTCACAATAGATAATCCACCAGTGATACAATAGTGTTTTACTCCTGCCGCCTGCAGGTGGCTCTGTATTAGCGATGCTGTGACTTAGAAGAGTCCCCCGGGTTTCTCATTTCAAGACTCCATGGGCTGCCAATGGATGCCACCCAAGAGAAGGAGAAATGCACCCTACCCAGTCCCTGTGCCCGATTCCTACACATTTCTTTCCATGTCTTTGTGGTGACAGGTAATGTCCAGTCATGACCACATTCATCCCTTAACAGCCACGCCTAGAGCCCTGTGGTCCCTAAACTCTTATCGACAGGATCTATTTAGAGCACCTATGTTTATCATAGATCACAGCTGAGTCTGTTAACTTCTGCAACAATGCTACCCAGGAGAAAAGGAGATGCAAAATATTCCTGCCTTCCCAAAATGTCAGTTACCAGCATGTACACTTTGTATCTATCTCCCTAATGACTTGGTTTGGTAACTGAGCAGAAAGCATTACCTTGTTACTGAGACACAGTAAATACTCGGAATCAAAGCCTGACCTTTTATGTTCCCTGTAAAAGAATTCCTAGGTGTGAGCCTCCTGCCCCGCAGCATTTAAATGTATTTGGTTGTCTCTGATAATGACAAACAGCTTTCCTGAACTGCAACCCAAAACCTATTTCTCCTCCCCTCATCAACAAACTTCGTGAACAACTGCTCCCTTCACTTTCTCATTTCCCTTTTTCATTAAAAAAAGTAAAATAAAAAGCAATTTATGTTGACTTCTAACCTCCAGAAGGTATTGACAGACTCTAACGTTACCAACAGTCTTTGTACTTCGACGTTCCCTGAGCACCTCTGAGTCAGTATTTAATTTGATCTTAACGCAGCCTTTGACCTTGGTGACCCCTCCTCTTAAGATTTTTCTATGTTCATGACATGCAGCAATTTGACACAGTGCTCTGTTCCCTGAGTCCCTTTCTGTGGTTGCTTTTTCTTTGTCTTATCTGCAAATGCTCCTTCCTATAATAAGCATGTGTCACAGTATCAGGTCTTGGGCTCTGTCTTGTCATTCCCCATGAATAGTGACACACATTCTCATGACTTCATACTCAGGAATTAAGGAAACCTTATCCCAAGCCCCAAACTTGAAATAACTCATTTCCTCCTTTGGTATTTCCATTTGGAAATTTTATAGGCACTCTGTCTTAGTCATTTTCTCTTGTCACTAGGACGTCTCAATGAGCTCTGTCCTGTCCACTTGTAAGTATTGTCTCTCACAAGCCATCCCCAGATATTTTCCCTTGTGATCAAGATCAGTGGCAACAGGACACCCATTCAATCCATCTGTGTGGGTCTCCAGTCTGCACTTACAGCTCCCATCCTGATTTTTGTGTCCTCCAAATCATAGTCATTTTCTCCTGTCTGCCTTCCCCATGAACTTCAAGATTTAGCACTAAATGAAGAGACAGAATTTTTTCAGAAAATGCTTCACTAGCTCCTACAATCATGTCAGCTCATTCATTCTTTGACACAAATGCATATCTGTAGATACACGTGCACACTCACCTGCTGGTTCTCCCCCAAGTGTGTCCTGACTGGCAATACAGCCTGTTTTACTGCTGTTTCAGTATTTCTTCATGGGGCACAAGTCTGTGATGACATCGCCAACTGCACATGTGCCACATGCCCAAAATTCTAATGTGAAAAATTTTCTGTCGCTATCTCCAAATACAACAGCATATCTGTGCATCTGTGGTGTACATACATTGTACACATTTATGTAAGAATTTCAATATCATGTAACAATATCATTAATCCATAAAATCCATGAAAATATAAAAGTATGAAGAATGAATGAATCACCTGAAAGTAGGGCAAATTGACCAGCTGAAGTCATTCCTTCAAGAGCGTGATTACAGTATTTGTGTTTTTACCACCAGAAACATGCCCTATAACATTAAAGGCAAAGCCCGCTATAAAATCCTTCACCCTAAAGAATGGTCCATGTGTTTTCTAGTTCTTTTTGTAAGCATGAAATACTTTCACAGACGGACAAAAAACAAAATGAAATAAGATAGAACAGGGAGGAATAGCCGTGAAGAACAGTTAAGCCAGGCTACTTCTCTCCTTTTCCTAGGAAGTCCTCTGATTTCATTTCAGCAGTCTGAAACAAAGGAAAATTGCAGTGACAAAATTACAAGAAAATGACTATCACTGTGAAACGCATCTTCATGGAGAGAAACTATTCCTGGTTCTTATCGTTTTCTTTTTCTCCCACTCAGGATTCACTGTACTGCACTGGTGTCCATGGTAACGCCCACAGCTAATGAGTAGATTACCACAGTGTCCTGTGACTGCCAATCACTGTTGTTTTGAAGCCAAGGCAAGTCTTCCCAAGTTTCTAGTGGTTTCCCAACCCTACCCCTCTCTAATTAACAAGACCAGACCTTCATCAAGAAGATATGGTACTGATCCATGTTTATCTTTGCTTGATCTATTTTGCCACATTGGAAAGATTTATTAAGATGATAACATTTGTCCATAAACAATTGGACAGATTGAAAAACCTTTCTGTTCTCTTTACATAATGAATAAGAAAATAGTAGACTAACATATGTCAAATTATTCATGGAAGGCACTGTGCCTTGTGCACCATTTATAGGAGTATCCGCAATGTGTCTCAGTTGGCAAATCATACTGAATGGGGAAAACTGAAACTAGACAAGGATGTCTACTCTTGACACTCTGATCCAATACAGTACTTAAAATTTTAGCTATAGTACTCAGGCAGGAAAAACAAATAAACAGTATACAAATAGGAAAGGAAGAAGTCATATTTCCTTTTGTACATATGATATGATTCTATATTTAAAGACTCCAACAAAAAGACTCATAGAGCTGATAAAAAATTGAGAAAATTAGTAAAATGCAAAAATCAACATTAAAAAATCAATAGCTTTTCTATATATCAATAATGAAACAGTTCATAAAATTCAGAAAAATAATTCTATTTACATTAGCTTCAAAAACATAAAATAAAATACTTAATGATGAATTTCTCTAAAGAAATGAAACACCTCTATTAAATAACAGAACATTGAAGAAAGAAATTGAAGCAAACACTAGAAGATAGTAGGAATGTATGTGTTCATGAATACACAGAATTAATATTTTTTTTATTTTGAAGGTAGTAGAAATACAACAGAACAAGACAGAATAAAGCCAACTGAGATGCTCAGACCTCTGTCCCCAGTTGCTAATGGGGGGGGTACTGTTGGGATGTTTGATTCCAAGCCCGCTCACTGGTAGGCTCACAAGACACTACTGGGTCTCCTCTTGTCTCATGCCAGAGGAAGGTGCTTACCAAGAGGGCAGGCAAATTGCTTCTTTTCCAGAATTAATATTGTTAAAATGGCCATATTGCCAAAAGCAATCTACAAATTCAGTGTAATCCCACAGTTCACAGAATTTGAAAAAAATCCTAACATTCATATGGAAACACAAAACACTTAGAATAGCCAAACCAATCCTGAACAAAAAGACCAAGGCTAACAGCTTCATGGTACCTGATTTCAAATTATATTCAAAGTCATACATAACAAAAACAGTATGGAATTGGCACAAAAAATAGCTATGTAGACCAATAGAATAGAATAGAACAGAAGGAAGAGAAGTAAACTCATACACATACAGCCATCTGATTATGAACAAAGTGGCCAAAAATACGCACTGGAGAGAAGACAGCCTTTTTGATAAATGGTGCTGGAGATCCTTGGTGTTCTTAGGTAGAACATTGAAATTAGATTCCTATATCCCACCCTCTACTGAAATCAATTCAAAATGGACCAAAGACCTTGGTATAAGTTCTGAAAGTTTGATTACTAGAAAAAGATATATGAGACAAGCTTGAAGGCATGGAGACAGCAAAGACCTCCTAAATGGGACTCTGGTAACACATGAAAGAATAACAAGGATCTACAAATCCAATCAAAGTTTCTGCGCAGCCAGGGATACAACAAGCAGAGTGAAGAGTCAGTCTGCAGCATGAGAAAAAAATCTTTGTTAGCTCCCATCTGACAGAGAATTAATCTACATTATATGAAGAAATAAAAAACTTTAATACCAAGAAGACAAACAGCCTGGTCAGTAAGTAGACAAATGAATTGAATAGACATTTTTCAAAAGAAGTAAATATGACCAATAAGTATATGAAAAACAAAAGGTCACCATCTGTAGCCATCAGGGAAATTAAAATCAAAATTACTTTGAGCCAGGCACGGTGGTCCGTGCCTCTCACTCCAGCACTGCAGAGGCTGAGGGAGGAGGATTACCACATGTCCGAGGCCGGCCTGCGCTACACAGTGAGTTCACAGCCGAACTGAACAAAATAGCAAGACCTATTGCAAACAACAATAAAACAGCTTTGAAATGACATTTCACCCTAGCTAATGGCTGTCACCAAGAATAAAAAAATGCAAATGCTGGTGTTATGGTTTGTGTCTGTTCTCCCTCCCCCTCACCACCGCCAGAAGTTTCATGCAGTCTTGGAGGCAGGCTTCTAGACTTCATGGTACAATGCTGAGATTACGGGTGTCAAACACACCCTAGGATGAGTAATTTACATACCGTATAATGGACAGAAAGGGTCTTCTCTTGTGCTCCTCCCTTCTTGCTCTTGCTGCCTTTGCTGTCTTCCACCACCATGAATGGTTGCCCCTTGGCCACATCACCCTGCCTTGGAGCCAGCCAAGTAAGGACTGAAACCTCCACAAACTGTGAACTAAATAAACCTTTCCTCCTTTAACTATGAGTGTCAGTCATTGTGTCCCAACAATGAGAAAAAAGTAATTAACACAGCTGGAAAAGATATGGGGGAAAAAGAGTTTTTCAATGCTGCTGGTTAGAATGTGAGTATAATCACCATAGAAGTCAGGAAGTAGGTTCTGAGAAAAACTAAAAATAGAACTACCATGTGATCCAGCTATACCACTCCTTGGTATGTGCTTGAAGGAATTAAAAGTCTATAAACTATCAGAACACTGACATACCCACGTTTATAGCGGTATAATTCAAAATAGCCAAGATGTCGATGTCCATCTATGGTGAATAGATATCAAACTGTTGCAGGCCTGTATTGCCTTCATTATTCTGTTTCAGTCAGTTTTATACTATTTTGTGTTGTACAAATTCATTGTGTGTGAAGATATAGACAACTATTTAGAAGAAAACAAGAGACATTATGGTAGCCAATATTGATCCCCTGTTGTCTTGCTTTGAAATCTGTGTCACTTACATTGTTTTCTTCTGATCTGCTTTGTTCCGTTTTGTTATGGCTTGTTTTACCCTTTTTAAAAGCAAAATAAAATAAAATAAAATAAAATAAAATAAAATTGCTATACATATACACAATGGAGTACTATTCTGCCATAAAGAAAAACAAAAGTATGTCATTCACAGAAAAATTGATGGACCTGATGGAGATGACCATGTTAAGTAAAACAATCCAAAATAAGGAAGACAAACACTGCACACTTTCCTTCATAGGAAGAATCTAAAAAGGAACATGAACCCCAAAGCCAAAATATTGTTAGAGAAGAGAAACGCAATAGGGAGAGTGCAGACGAGGATAAGTGAGGATAACAGGAGGGTTCATACGAGTGTATGAACAAAATTGTTACAGGAATAAGTGGAGATACCACACTGAAACCTAGAACACTAGAAAAATAAGTAGGCACTAAGAAAATTGTATTCAAAAACAAATAAAATAACTATAAAACATTAAATTCATTTCATTAGAAGGATATATTAAAAGTGGCAAACAAGAATAAGGCATAACACAAGAAAGTGCATGTTAAATTATGTGCTAATCAAAACTATGGTGAATATTTAAATTTTGAAAAAGGATTACAGTGAGACACCTTGGCATTGAACCCTTTCGTGCCCCTTCCCTTCACCTGGAGTGCACTTATCCTGTCACTCTGATATCTTTCTAAAGCAGTTCTGGAAATCCTGTTTCCGAGTGTCTTAACTAGGTGTGATCCAAACTATAGTGGATGTTGCTGCCAGTGTCATTGAATGGAAAGGCAGACTTATAAAAACGTTGTGGTGAGTGGTCACCCACCGTATTCCTCAGATCTGGCACAGTGCAGATTCTGGCTCTTCGTCACAGCCAAAAGAACCATGAAAAGTAAACAACCTGAATCAATTTAGGACATGGAGGCAGCCACAACCGTAAAACTAAAGGCGGTCAGGAAAGAGGACTTCCAGAATGGCTTCCAAAAGCACCAAGAAAGATGGAATAAGTACGTTCAAAGAAAGAGAAAATATTTGAAGGGGATTGATGGTGTCACAAAATTTTTTTTTTAATTAAGTGATCACTGCATTTTTTGATCACACGCCAGGTGTCTCCCCCCTAGTACAGACTACTTTTGTTATTGGTGGCATCAAGAGAGAGTCAGAGATTGTAAGAGCAAAGTGTTCCACCCATATTTTCTGTGACCGATTTATGAGAGCACCTAGTTATTTGTGGTCAGCCTCCCTTTATGATAGAGGTGGGGTACAGCAGGGCAGGTGACGGGGAAGGAAGGACTGGATGGACTCCTTCAATCAGAATGCATCATGTCTGGGAAGAGTTCTTTTGTAAATTTTTAAAATAAAATATAAATATATTTCTCACTGTTGTCACCATTGAACACAACAAGGAAATAATAACCCTTTGCTAGAGGCCAGTCATTTAAATTTTCGTCCTGTGAAAATGTAGTCTGGATAACAATAGGATTTATAAGCTTTGGCTTTTTCCTAAGAGTTTACGGTTCTACTTTTCTAAAGAAGTCAGCATTTTTCATGTCCACTCAGACCCTCTAAGTCCACTTTTTAGGGTGTCATCTGAAGCCATCACAAGCTGCGTGCCCTACGCAGCATTGTTCCTGTACAGTGCTGGAGGGAGCACTGCACAGTGAAAGCCTGGAGGGTCCACACTGCCTCTCCTCATTTTGCTGACAAACGTCCTTTCCTGGAGGTCCGTGAGTCCCATCCACCTGGCTCCGATCTCTGTTCTGAGGCAGCTCTCTGCCCTTTGGGTCTTCACACAGCATTTTCCTTTCCGCTGCGTCTCTTCTCCTCAGAGTCCAGCCTGATGCTACTTCTGCTGAGGTAGTTGATTGGGTCTTAAATTGTGTACTTAATATCTTCCCCTAAATATCCCTGGGACTAGAGAAAGCTCTCTGTACAGACAGAATTTGCAAATCATCACGTCCTGGTTCCTTTGAACTTAGCAATTCCTTTCTCAATTTATCTCTTTCCAATTGAATTTCACTATAAACAAACCCACATCCTTCACACTTTTCTTGTAAATGTCCTCAGCCATACGTACGAGTTCATCACTTAAAGTTTTATTTTCTACCCAACAGCAGAAAGCAATTTAGCAAAAATATCCAGCACTTTATACTCAGGAACATCTTTGTTTCCAATAAAAATTTCTCTTTTCCATCTGAGACCTCCTCCCCCAAAGCGGCTTTAATATTTATATCTCTACCAACAATGTCCTTAAGACTAAGTGTTTCTGTCATGTACAACACACCATGTACCCATCACCCAGTTCCAAAGCCATTCACGTTATTTACTAAAGCAGTGCTACACTCTTTGTGCTAAAATTTCCTTTACTTTCCTAAGATCGACATAACAACAAACTACAACAGAAATGTATTGTCCCATAAATCTGGAGAATAGAGGTTCTGGATCAGGTGTCTTTGGCACTGGTTCCTACTGGAGGTTCTGAGGAGAACCATTCCATACCTCCCAGCCTCTGGCGGGTGTTGGAAACTCGTTGTCATCTGGCTTCCAGCTACCTCACACCACTCTCTGCTTCCCGCTGTGCGCTGTGTGTGCCCAGTGGACCTGTGTCTGTGGGCTGTGCTCCCTTGTGATAAGGATTAGGGCACATTTCAATCAAGAAAGACCTCATCTCAACTCGAATACATCTGCCAAGACCCCCGTTCCAAATAAAACCTCATTTACAGGTAACGGAGCTTAGACCTTTGTATCTTTTTGTGGGAATAAATTAAACACATAATATATGTATAGAAATTTTAACTCGTTTGTTAGTTAAACAAATGAGTTTTAGTCTTTGCTTCATTGTTCTACCTTTAAAAACAGACACTCTGGTTTTACTACGACTTGATTGTGAGCCCTCGGATATCAAGATTGGATTTTGTTCTTGTTTGCATCCACCAGAGTACTTGTGACTTTACTTCATACAAAGCAGAAAAATCAATACAGGTGTCAAAATGCATGACGGTAAATTAATTTGAATTTTGCTTTTCTATCTAAGAAAAGATGACCCAATCTGAAAATGTCACACTGTCTTATAAAAAAGACAATGCATCTCAGGAAGGGGGTTATATCTCTAACAAAACCCATACTTCTAAAATTAATAAATAATGAGAACAATTGCCATTATGAGAAAGCCAGTTCTTGCAATGCTAAGCTTCTGGGTATTTACGTTCACTTATACAAATAATATGACAGTAAAGTAAGATTATGCTTAAATATATTATTTAACCATTTGCATTTGTTGCATTAATTGAACATGTGCTCTAATCCAGGCACATGTTTGTTGGCCCTAAAATTCTCAATCAAGAAAATGCAGTGAGTTGAAACAGCATTGTTGAGATGAAAGCAGAAACAGTCATAGTCCGGGTAGACTTCTGGGGAATGATGCAACAGTGCTTGCCATGGAATGGAGAGGAAATCAATAGAGAGGACTTCGGGATGAGTCCACAGATTTGGGGCTGTGTATTTGAAATAATGAATTTACATTCAGAAATGAAAGAAAAAAGAAAGAAAGAGAGAGAGAGAGAGAGAGAGAGAGAGAGAGAGAGAGAGAGAGAGAGATGGTGGTCCTCCCAGATGTTAAAACAACATCAAAATACTAACTTAAAAACTGGAATCTGGCCCAAAAGTTGACAGAATGATGAGTGAACATAACAAAAGAGTTAGCAGTTGACCCAAGCACACAAGGAATTTGAATATTTGAGAAACTTGTAATCTTAAATCACTATAGGAAACATGGTGTTGGTAATAAATAGTAATGGTCAATTAAAAAGGACAAAATGCAATTCACACATTATACCATTTACTAAAATAAATTTCAAATGAAACATAAATGAATAAACATTTAAAAGTTTTTAAAATTAGGGGGGAAATCAATAAATTTTACAGTAATTATAGTAAAAAAAATCTTCCTAAACATGATTCACAATCTAGATGCAAAAACAAGGCATTAATAAAATTGTATAAATCATACAGTTATCAAAACACCTGAAAAAATTAAAATATATAGGCAGCTTACATCACAGGAAAAAGACTAAACCTCTGGCAGGTGAATGGGAAAAAAATTTTTTTTAAAGTTCACTAAAAAAATGAGCGTCTATTAAAAATATGTTTGAATGATCTTAAAAGATTTTCAACATTAGTTTTACTTTTTGTTTTTTTTTTTGTCTTTTTGAGACAGCGTCTAGCTATGCAGTTCAGGCTGGCCTTGAGCTCACTGTGTAACCCAGGCTGGCCTCGAACTCTAAATGATCCTCTTGCCTCAGCCTCCTGCTTGCTGGGATTACAGGCGTGCACAGCTATACCCAGTTTACTTTCATTTTTGACAATACTAACATGCAGGTTTTTTTTTTTTTATCCAAGTATGATATTGTAACTGAAAACGCTGACTTGTAACACAGTACCAGTTCCTTTATTTTTTCTTGGGGTTTACACTTAAAAATGTCCACAAATAACTACTTAACTATTGATCTTAGTCTTAAACCAAGATAACTACTTCACGGCTCTATTAACAAGTTGTTTACAATGACATGCTCTACTTACAATGACAGAGTCCTGACAGCACTCACAACTCTAAGATAACACCAAAAGAATAATTACTAATTTGCATTACTTCCTTGATGCATTGCACTTCCTCTTTCTGATGACCTCTCTTGCTTCCCAAAAGGTAGCACTGACACCAGGTAGTGTCTAAGTATCGACTTTGTAAGTCAAGGAAAGAGTGTCCTGCAATGTGAAAGATGCATTAGGACTTGACTATGAAATGATTATTGCTGAAAGACATTATTATGGGAGGGGACCCTTGTGTTATATTCAGGCATAAATTATTACAGAGCTTCTCCTAAAGAGCCTGGGCCCTTTCACTTATGAGTTATTTGTTGGGCATTCAGATTCCCCTACATGACACAGTTGATGCTTATTAAATACTTAGG
>PVJX010015199.1:0-43126 GCA_004027295.1 Dolichotis patagonum
CACAATTTGTAATAGCCAGATCTTGGAAACAACCTAAGTGCCCATCAACTGAGGAATGGATAAAAAAGTTGTGGCATTTTTATACAATGGAGTACTACTCAGCTATAAAGAATGATCACATCGAGATATTTATAAATAAATGGACATGACTTGAGACCATTCTCTTAAGTGAAATAAACCAAACTCACAAGGGTAAATAGCATATAATCTCCCTAATATGAGATTTGATAAGAGTATATAAGACTTTATGGTAAGCATGAGGCCCCATCTCATAGCTTCGAAGTCTTTGAAGGTTTTAAATCATCAGTTGGAATGGTGTTATCCTGTTTTGTTTGACTATATCATACGTGATGATATGAACAGCTGTTTTGAAGAAAACATTATGACAGCTATTGCTGATTTAATATTATCCTTCTTAGAAGTCCTACCATGCTTTTTTGTTCTATTACCGTTGGTTCTATCTACCACATTGTGTCTTACTGAAATTTGAATATGTGTGATAGCTCAAACAAATTTTTTTTCTTTTCTATCAAAAATGAGATATTACAGTACCCATTGAACATTTTCTGTTATTCAGTTCAGAAAGCCCTGTCATTCTTTCACTATATGCATGGCTTTATACTATTGTGTTATGTTTGATATTATTGTATTTGAAACTATGCTCAACTATAGCAGAGTAAGAGATATGGTGTTAGCTACTGTTGATGTCCAGTTGACCTAATGTAAAGTACTGTGTTGCCTATGTTGTCCTGTTCTGATCTGCTCTGCACTGCCCCCTTTTGTTTTATTGTCTTTCAAATAAAAAAATAAATAAATAAATAAATAGAAAAAAAAGAAAAACAACATAATGTTGATAGGTATAAATGAAAAAGAAGGTGACAACACAAATGATATCAAGAGGCTATTTACAGATGTAATAGCTAAAAATTTCTAAAACATAAGAATGGAAACTGACATACAGGTAAGAGAAGCATATAGGACTCCAATTAGCCATAACCAAAATAAATCTACACACAGACATATAACAATCAACATCCCAGAAATTCAACATAAGAGCTGAATATTAAAAGCTGTTAGAAAGAAGAGACAGATCACCTATAAAGGAAAGCCCATCAGAATCACAGCAGTCTTCTCAACACAAACAATGAAGTCAAGAAGATCATGGAGTGAAGTATTTCAAATCCTAAAGGATAACAACTTCCAACCCAGACTGATGTACCCTGCAAAACTGTCCTTCAAAATTGATGGAGAAATAAGATATGTCCATGACAAAGAATAGCTACAGAACTTCATGACTACAAAACCAATCCTGCAAAGAATACTGAAAAATATTCTAGAGAAACATAAAAATAACTATGACTTCAAGAACACCAACAGAGGGCTGGGGATTTAGCTCAGTGGCATAAGTGCCTGCCTTGCAAGGGCGTGGTCGTGAGTTCAATCCCTGGTACCAATTAAAAAAAAAAAAAGAACACCAACAGAAAAAAACCACTAAGCAAGGCAAACAAACAGAGGGGAAAGGTAAAGACCCAGCAGCAGAAAGATAACATGACAAAAATAAGCCTATATATAACATAATCATTAACATAAATGGCCTTAATTCACCAATTAAAAGAAACAGATTGGCAGAATGGATCAAGAAACAACATCCAACCATATGCTGTATACAAGAAACCCATCCAACTCAAAAAGATATTCATAGACTGAAAGTCAAAAGATGGAAAACAATACTTCATGCAACAGGAACCCAGAAAAAAGCAGGGGTAGCTATTCTGTTTGCAGACAAAGTGAACTTCAAATCAAGAATGATTAAAATAGATAAAGAAGGTCACTACATATTAGGGGAAAACTTTAAAAGGAAGAGATAACAATTTTAAATATATATGCACCAAATACAGGAGCACCCAGCTATATAAAACAAATATTAATAGAAATGAAAACTCAAGCAATAACACAATTATAATGAGAGACCTTAACACCCTATTGACACAAAGAGACAGATCAACTAGACAGAAAATCAGCAAAGAAATAACAGAATCAAATGTGTGAACAAATGGGGCCAGGGATTTAGCTCAGTGGAATAAGCACCTGCCTGGTGAGTGCAAGGTCATGAGTTTGATCCTCAGTACCAAAAAAAGGAAAAAAAAATGTGTGAACAAATGGACTTAGTAGATGTGTACAGAGCATTCCACCCAACAACATCAGAATACACATTCTCAGCTTCACATGAGACATTCTCTTAAATAGACCATATACTAGCCCATAGAACATGCTTAAGTAGGGGCTAGGGATTTAGCTCAGCAGCATAAGCACTTGCCTTGCAAGCATGCAGTTGTGAGTTGGATCCCTGGTACTGATTTTAAAAAAAAAAGAACATGCTTAAGTAAATACAAAAGAATCAAAACTATCCCATGCATATTATCTGATCATAGTGCCACAAAACTAGAAATTAATGACAAAAGAAACCTCAAAAACTGCATAAACACATGGAAATTAAAATAATACACTTCTGGACAATCAATGGGTCACAGAGGAAATTGAAGAAGAAATTAAGTAATACCTACAAGCAAATGAAAATACAAATACAACTTACTGGAACCTATGGGATGCAATAAAAGCAATCCTCAAAAGGAAATTTGTTGCAGTGAACTCCCACATCAGGAAAACAGAATGAACACAAATAAGCAACCTGCTGCTACACCTCAAACATCCAGAAAAAGAAGAACAAGTCAAGCCCAAGCCAAAAGAATAGAGAAAACTATAAAAGTCAGAGCAGAAATTAATGCAATAGAGACTAAGAAAACAATACAAAGAATTAACAAATCAAAGAGTTGGTTCTTTAAAAGAATAAATAAAATTAATAAGCCCTAGCCAACCTTATTAGAAAAGGAAAAGAAAAAACTCAAATTCTTGCAATAAGGAATGAAAAATGCAAAATCACTACAGACCCTGTGAAAATACAAAAGATCATCAATATCTACTTCAAAAAGCTTTACTCTCATAGGTTTGATAACACAGAAGAAATGGACAGACTCCTAGAAACATATGAATTACCAAAGCTGGATCAAGAAGTTGTAAACTGCTAAATAACCCAATTTCAATTAATGAAATTGAAAATGTTATTAGAACCTTACCAACAAATAAATGCCCAGATCCTAATGGATTCACTGCTGAATTCTACAAAAATTCAAGGAATACTTAATGCCAACACTCCTCAAACTCTTCAATGAAATTGAAAGGGAAGCAAATCTCCCTAATTCATTCCTGGAAGCAAATGTTACCCTAATACCAAACCTAGAGAAAGACCCAACCAAAAAAGAAAACTTTAGGTCAATCTCCTTAATGAACATAGATACAAAAATTTTCAATAATATACTGGCAAACAGAATGCAGCAAATCATCAAGAAGATTATACACCACAACCAAGTGGGATTCACCCCAGGAATGCAGGGACGATTCAGTGTATACAAATCAATAAGCATAATATATCATATCAATAGAGCCAAAGATAAGAATCACATTATCATTTTAATAGATGCAGAGAAAGCTTTTGATGAGGTCCAACACTCATTCATGGTAAGAACCCTACAGAAAATCAGAACAGATGATCTTTACCTCAATATGATAAAAGCCATATATGACAAACCAAACAGCCAGCCTCATATTAAATGGTCAAAAACTGAGAGCTTTTACTTTAAAATCAGGAACAAGACAAAGATGTTCATTATCACCACTCTTATTCAATATAGTGCTGTAAATACTAGGCAGAGCAATTAGACAAGAAATAAAAAGAGGGCTGGGGATTTAGCTCAGTGGCTTAAGTGCCTGCCTGGCAAGCACGAGGTTGTGAGTTCAATCCCTGGTACCAAAAAAAAAAAGAAAGAAAAAGAATAAGGATAGGAAAAGAGGAAGCTAAATTATCATTATTTGCAGATGACATGATACTCTACATAGAAGACCCCCCCCCGTAGAAAACCCCATTGAAAGACTTCTAGGTATCATAACCACATTCAGTAATGTAGCTGGATACAAAATCAACGCTGAAAAATCAATAGCTTTCCTCTACACAAACAAACTCACTGAAAAAAGAGAAGCCACACACTTCACAATAGCATCCAAAAAACTGAAATACTTAGGAATCAACCTAACAAAAGAAGTAAAAGATCTATTCAGTGAAAATTACAGGAGCTGGGGATTTAGCTCAGTGGCTTAAGTGGCTGCCTGGCAAGCAGAAGGCTTGTGAGTTCGATCCCTAGTACAAAAAAAAAAAAAAAAATCAGTGAAAATTGCAATGTTCTGAAAAAAAGAACTAGAAGAGGATCTCAGAAAATGGAAAGGCCTTCCTTGTTCATGGATAGGAAGAACAAACATTGTGAAAATGGCCATTCTCCCAAAATTGTTACACAGATTTAATGCAATTCCAATCAAAATACATTAGCAGATCTAGATAAATTATTCCTAAAATTCATCTAGAACCAGATCTAGAGAAATAATTCCCAAAATTCATCTAGAACCAGAATAGACCTAGAATAGCAAAGGCAGTTCTGGGTAACAAAGATAAGGCGGGAGGCAACACAATCCCTGATTTGAAGTTATACTACAAAGCTACTGTGATAAAATCAACATGGTACTCAATAAAAACAGACCTGAAGATCAGTGGAATAGACTAGAAGATACAACTACAACTAAAAACACACTCAGCCATATTATCTTTGACACAGGGGACAAACATGTTCACTGGAAGAAGTGGTGCTGGAAAAATTGGCTCTCCATATGCCAAAAACTAAAACTAGACCCATGCCTATCACCATGCACTAAACTAAAGTCAAAATGGATCAAAGATGTAAATACTAAAACAGAAACACTAAATCTGCTGAAAGACAAAGCAGGTAGAAATCTTGAAGACATGGTTTAGGCAGAGAATTCATGAACAAAAATCAAACTGCACAGGAAATACTTCACAGAATCAATAGCTGGGATCTTGTCTTATTAAAAAGTTTTTGCATGTCAAAAGAAATCTCCAACAGAATAAAAAGAAAAAAATCTTAGTCAACTGTCCTTCAGACAAAGGTCTTCTATCTAGAACATACAAAGAATTTTTAAAAATCAGACACATAAAATCAAAGCCCAATCCAAAAATGGGCATCTGAGATAAATACACACTTCTCAGCTGAAGAAATACAAATGGCAATAGCAAATAAATACAGGAAAAACGTTCAGCATCATTGGTCATTAGAGAAATGCAAATTAAAACTACACTGAGATTCCATCTCAATCCAGAAAGAATGGCCAGGATCAAGAAAACCACTAATAACAAATGTTGAAGAGACTGTGGGGGAAAAGGAACTCTTCTGCACTGTTGGTGGGAGTGTAGACTGGTGCAACCACTGTGGAAATCTGTCTGAAGATTCCTCAAAAATCTGAGATTGGAAGTCCCATTTGACCCAGCTATTCTACTTCTGGGCATAGTCCCAGAAGAATTGAAAACATCATACCATGGTGATATATGTGCACCCATATTTATAGCCAGATCTTAGACACAACCTAAATACCCATCAACTGAGGAATGGATAAAAAAAGATGTGGTATTTTTATACAACAGGGTACTACTCAGCTATAAAGAAGGATCACATTGAGGCTTTTATAGTAAATGGATGTGACTCAAGGCCATACTCATAATTGAAATAAATCAGATTCACATGTGTAAATACCATATTGTCTCCCTAGTGTAAGAAACTGAAAGAATAAATAAGATGCAAAATTTTCAATAAATATTGTGAAAGGATAAGAAACTGCTCAAAGGGGGAAAAAATAGCAGATTAAAGGAGAAAAGAAGGAAGGGAAAAGAAAATAGATATAAATTTGTATATACACATTTAAAATAGCTAACATGATTGTGCTATTAATTCTATTAGTTCTTGGAACAAAATAGTTAACATTCATAGGATTAGATCAATTTTGCATGTTTATATCTGGTAATCTGAGTAACTCTTTTGAAGATAACTACACAAAATAACAACCTTAGTTATGTTCCTACCACCTTGTTTTGAAAGCCTATATTGTCATTGTTTGGGGCTCTTTGTTATTGTTATTTATTTATCTTTTTTTTTCTTGTTTTTCTCGTAATTTATTTTGTTTTGTTTTGTTTTCCCTCTAATTCAGAAAAGATTAAAAAACAAGAAAAGAAAAGATAGACATACATATATAGGCTTACCCATGCCTAGAACTTCTCTTAAAGAGTTTATAGGAATTTATTTTATTATGTGTAATGGTATGAACAGCTACTTTGAAGAAAATGAGACATTATGGTAGCCATTACTGATTTCCTATTATCTTGTTTTGAAGTCCAGTAATGCTTTTATTCTTTGTTTTGATTGGTTTTAGTCTGTTTTCTATTGTTTGATTTCATTATGTGTGAAGGTATGGACAGTTATTTTGAAGAGAATAAGAGACATTATGGTAGCCATTGTTGATTTTCCTATTGTCTGGTTTGGGGGGGGTGTTCTTTGTTTTAATTTTATTTTGAAAGTAGTAAAAATACAACACAGCAAGACAGAACAAAGCCAATCCAGACAATGCAGTGAAATTGGTACAGAACTTCACAGCAGGATACTGGGATGGTAGTAATAGGTATTATAGTATATCTCATTATCTTCACAATAGTTGCCCAGTCAATTAGGTATAGCAAAATCAAACCAAAAGCAGAACATTATAAAACAAATTGAAAGAGAGTATTGATTAGAGCAAAAGAAACATAACAAAACAAAACAGTGAAAACAACCTTTGCCTTCAAATGGAAGATACGAGGAAATCCCCCATATCTGCTATATTGCATATGGTCATCCTCCCAATAGATGCTGAGACATCTATCCCCAGTAGCTTACGGGGAGGAGGGGGTTGATTGTCAGCCCGCGCCAGTAGGCTCACAGAGCCACTGGTTCTCCTCCTGGCCCCTGTGCTGGGGGCGCTTACCAAGCGGGCGGGCGGGTGAATAAGCTGCCTGAGTTCCAACATGGCCGATCTCGGGAGCGCTGGTTCTCCTCCTGGGCCACCCCGGGGCACTTAGCAAGCTATTGTCTGGTTTTGAAGGCCTATAATACTTTCATTCTTTTGATTTTATTGGTTTTATACTATTTTGTTTTGTTTGAATTCATTGTGTGTGAAGATATGGACAACTATTTCGAAGAAAACAAGAGACATTATGGCAACCACTGCTGATTTCCTGTTGTCTTGTTTTGAAATCCTGTGTTGCTTGCATTGTTATGTTCTGATCTGCTTTGTTCTATTTTTCTTCTATTTTGTTTTGTTCTGATCTGCTTTGTTCTATTTTTGTTCTATTTTGTTTTGTTTTGTTTTGTTTTATTCTCTTTAAAATAAAAAATTTTTAGAAACAATAATAAAATTTATATTTGTCATCTAAAAAAAAGAAAATTTTTAAAAATGCAAGTTGGGAAGGAGGGCGCTGAGGATGTAACTCGATGAGCAGGTCCTGCGTTCAGTCTACAGTATTTCTAAAAAGGTGAAAAACAGGGGCTGGGGGCTTAGCTCAGCAGGCATAAGTGCCTGCTTGGCAAACATGAGGTCATGAGTTCGATCCCCAGCACCGAAAAAAAAAAAAAGGTGAAAAACACTTTTAGCTCACAGGCCATAGAGCAGATGGCAAATATTTTAGAGACTGAGTGCCCAAAATGCAACCCAAACCCACTTACTTTTCACAAGGTGCCAATGCTGCAATGAAGCCTGAATACTGAGGTTTCAGTTTAGAAAAAAACTGTTACCCAAAGTTCAGCTGCTGAGGTAAATTGGTTCACACACCAAAACAGAGGGCCCTGCCTGCCTGCTGCAGCAGCTGGCACAGCTCACCACCACTGCCATAGAGACACAGGCATCAGGACAGGCATGGTTGTAGTTTGGCCTCCTCCCTCTTAACTACTCCCACTGCAGCTAAAAAATATCCTGGAGGTGCCAGCACCCAGAGGCACCCACGCCATCCCCACTCCAAGATCTGAGCAGGAGACCTGTGCAGGCTGCTCCTCCTGGGAGCCTGGAGGCATCGCCTCATCTCTTCTGTCCCCCCATCCTTGTGGCAGCTGCTTCTTGAGGGTACCACATCTGGTTACTGCACCAGGTGGGTTCATTCCCCCAGCCTCCCACGCTGCAGTAACCAGCTCCCTGCACACCTCCCATCTGTTTGAAATGCATGACATGGAATCATTTTCCTGCCCAGGCCAAGACTGACACAGAAATCCTTTTAACTCCCAGAGGGAAATGGAAAGCGAAGCCAAAAAATGAAGAATCAGAGAGGTAAGAGGCAAACTTGACACAGAAAGAGAAAGAGATTCAGGATGAAGGGTACAGGGGACCGTGATGCAGAGAGGATGCCTGAGAGGAGGACAACCATTTCAGGACCAGAAAGCCATGTGTGATGGTCCAGCCTCAGGGATGGTGAGGGCCTAGGAGTGAGCTGCAGGTGACCACAGTGAGAGTCCATGAGGAGCAGGCAGCTTGTGGGTAGGGTCTGATTTCACACCTGGGCCCCTTACCTATGCAGAAGACAAGACCCAATCCAAAAGCATAAACTCGAAGTGTAATGCCATGGGGAAAACCCCAAACCCAGACAGTCCTGGGTTGTGTTCACACAGACGCTAACACACACACAGGACATGGACTTTGTACTATATGTAACTTGTAAGGGACTCCCACCATGACTTACATTTGCAGTGCTTCCCACCTGTCCTATAGCCCACTCCAGCTGCTGGGGCATGGGGGTGCACACCTGCAATGCCAGCCCTCGGGGAGGCTGAGGCAAGAGGCTCACAAATTCAAATTCAGTCTGGGATAATTAGCAACTTAGCAAGACCCGGTTAACACAGGGGGAAGAAAACAACAATAACAAATAAAACGATGTAACAGTGGGATGGCTGTTCAATCCTCAACACCAAAAAAAAAAAAAAAAAAACCGAAGAGCTCCTCCTTCTTCCAGCTGTGGGTTTATACTGTTGTTTGTCGTTCATTCAGCAACTGTGGTGTGTGAAACATAATGAAGAATTTATGGGGAAGTCTCTGATAAGTATTTGACGCTCAAAAGCTTTGTTGATTAAATCTAGAAAGCTTTCTGCTGTTGGGACAATCAGTGTTGGTAGCCCCACCTGGTTTCTCCTCTAACTATGGGCCTTTACACCTCTCACAACTGCTCTCGTGATAGACTTTCCTGTTTATGAAGGTCCCACCAGACAAGGCTCTCTATGGCCATGAATCACTGTACTGTTTGGGTCAGGACTGGCAGCCCAGCCTCTGCGTGTACCCAAGTGAAGACGGTCAGGGCAGGCACAGGTCTCTGTTTGGGAGCAGTGTGCAGCCTTTAATGCTCTCCCCTCATCTGAAAAGCTAAGGCCCTGCAGGAATCAGTGCAAGGCCAGAGTTTGAATTACCAACAAGTAATCCCTGTCTGCTTTCCTGGCAGACAACGCACAGTATAATCTCCGTAGGGCCTGGCATTCAAAAAGAATGAAACATCAAAGCAAGAGACATTGGATGACTGAGTCTGGGCAGGGAACTGGAACCAGTTCCTCCCTGCAGAGAGGGGAACAGGTGCCTTTTCACTCTTCCGCAGCCTGGTCTATGGATTTGCATCCAGTCTTCACCTTGGGGATGCCAAGCACAGTCTCAGAAATCAGAAATAACCAAGGCTCTGACTGGGAATGGAGGCTCCTGGCCAGAAATTTTGGCAGAGAATTTGTAGTAGCTTTACAGATTATAACTGGAAACAAAGGAAAGGGAGGAGAGGGAGGCCAGAACAAGAACTACGTACTGGACAATCCTGGTGGCACACATGCTCAGGCACTATATTGTGTGATTTAACTTTCTTAACAACTTGTGAAGCAGAATTGTGCTATTGTAACTGGTAAGAAAACCACTTCTCAAAAGATGTTATGCAGCTTTCCCAAAGACGTACAAACTGGCTAGAACTGCCTGACCCGCGCTTGCTCCAGTGTGCTGGGAACAGCCTCCTGTGCCTTGTGAGAGCCCCCAGCAGCTGTGAGGGGTCTGTGGGTAGCCTCAGGCCTAACACTGTAGTTGTATTTACAGAAAGAGGCAGCTACAGTCTGCAGAAGATGTGTTGGAGACATAAGGAAGTTAGTTTCTGTTTCTCCTTCCTTCAGGTGCCCCGACCTCCTAACCTTCCTACCCCAAGGCCTATCTCATCCAAAGATGGCGTCCAATTACTGAGATGCACTCCTGAGGGAAGGTGGTTCCAGCCCAATAGGCTTACGGATGCCTGGTTCCACTAATTGCTAGAGGCTGGCCTGCCTTTCTGACCCCACTTCCTGTGCCAAAGCTTAACTTAAAGAATAGTTCCTCAACTATCACAAAGAATCAACAACTGGGATCGCATCTTATTAAAAAGCTTTTGCACAGCAAGAGAAACCACCAAGAGAATGAAGAGACAACCCACAGTGTGGGAAAAGTGTTTGCCAGCTGTACCTCAGACAAAGGATTACTATCAAAAACATATAAAGAGCTTGAAAAAATCAGACCTCCCGAATTTAAGGACCCACTCCAAAAATGGGTATCTGAGATGAATACACACTTCTCAGATGAAGACATGCAAATGGCAAATAAATATATGAAAAAATGTTCAATATTACCAGTCATTTGAGAGATGCAAATTCAAATAACACTGAGATTCCATCTCACCCCAGAAAGGATGACTATTATCAAGAAATCAACCAATAACAAATGTTGTTATTGCTGTAGGGAAAAAGAAACCCTTCTCCTTTGTTGTTGGGAGTGTAGACAAGTGCAACCTCTGTGACAATCAGTGTAGATATCCCTTAAAAAACTAGGATCCAAACGTCTCATTTCACCCAGCTATTCCTCTGCTGAGTATCTTCCCAGTAGCATTAAAAACCTCATACCACAATATATGTGCACCCATGTTTATATCTGCACAATTTGTAATAGCTAGGCCTTGGAAACAACCCAAATGCCATCGACTGAGGAACAAATAAAAAAGATGTGGTATTTTTATATAATGGAGTACTAGTCAGTCATAAAGGATATATTCAAGGCTTTTATAGATAAAGGGATGCAACTAAAGACCATACTCATAAGTGAAATAAATCAGGCTCATACGTATAAACATTATATTGTCTCTCTAATGTGAGAAGCTGAAGGAAATAATATATAAATATATATATGATAGTTAAGATAGTTATACTACTAATTTCTCTTAGTTCATTGAAAAGAAAGGTTTATGCTAAATTGTTTGAACAATTAAATGCTGATACCATATACTCTGAGTAACTAATTTAAAGATAACAACATGCAATGTATTAACCATTATTACCCTCTAATTATATTGTTTTGAAATTTTGTTTTGTTTTGTTTTTGCTTTGAAATTAAAAATAAAGGGGCTGGGGATTTAGCTCGGCAGCATAAGTGCCTGCCTTGTAAGTGCGCAGTTGTGAGTTCGATCCCCGGTACCAAAAATAAATAAATAAATAAATAAAGCACGACTCCTCAGCTGCCACCATAGTCCTTCAGTCCCCCACATACACCCCACCTGCCCACTCCCTACCTCCCACCTCCCAGTGTGGCCATTTAGCTGGAGTAGCTTAAGCTTTGAATTTCCAAAACAATTTAGAAAACCAGGGTCCCAGCACCCCAGCTCTGGCACCCTAGTAGTCCTGGGGGAGAGGCTCACAAACTATCTGACTCGGGTCATGTGACAGCCTTCAGCTTTCCATGCATTGCAGCCTTGGCTTAGCAGTGAAGGCAGAGGCCGTTAGTGGGGGCAGGACAACGTAAGCACAGGTTACACAAGGTGTAGAACTCCTGAGCTGCACTAGGAATGCAGCCCTGCAGATGCCAGAGGGGACAGCCATTACTTCTGCATGGAGAGTGATGCAGAAACTGGAAAGAATGCAATGGGAAAGGGATGTTCAGGAGTAAGTTCTCAGAGTCAAAGAGTACCAAGGGTCAGGCCTAGAGGGACCAGTGTGCCATTTGCTAAGGTGAAAACATCCACCAGTCTTCCCAAGGTGGTTCAGGGTCCCCTGAAGAGGGTCGGGGCCCATCCCACTGCTGCCAAAACTCTTAAAGGATCCTTCCTGTCCACAGTCTGAGGTCACCACTCTCACTGATGTCTGATGGCCAGAAATAGAGATGAGTCACTTGGCCTTCTAATGTGCTTAATCTAATGCTTAATTTATTAAAGATGAAGTAGTGGCCTTTTTCAGTAGAGTTTCTGGATGTGGTGCCAGGGTCCCAACATCGACATTATTCCTGAACATTGCTTTCAGATAGGAAGCAGTCACACTACCCTCTAATCCAGTTCAAAGACTGTTCTGGCAGGGAGGAGGTGATCACCACTCAATTGTAGTGCAGTGTAAGTTACCTCATTCTCTTTTTCTAATGGCTTATCAGACAGGGGACCAGAAGAAGAGGTAGAGGTGAAGGGAAGCTCATCTCTCAGGGTGGGATGACAACATTAAATGTGTCCCAGAGCGATGAACCCCCACAGGCACTCCAAACATACGCAGGGCAGCTCCTGTGTCAGCATCAACAGGGGGCTGGCCAAGCAGGAAGGGATCCATCAAAATTCCAGGGAGAAGGGAGCCAATGCAACATGGCAGTAGTCTGGTTGATGATATAACAGACCCTAGGATCCTCAGTCACTATGTGGTCAGGAGCATAAAGCCACAAGGTCAGGTTCAGACATGTGAGGAGACTCCAGAGTCACAGTGGAGTCAGCAACCGCATGGCCTTAAAGCCAGGCTAGCAAATTACAGCTCTGGGCTCCTCCCATCTGATGGGAAGGACCAAGATGGCTTCCAGAATGAAAGGTGGGAGAGATGATGGAATGGTGTCCTTAGAAAGACACTCTCCCGCAAAAGAGAGAGAGAGAGAGAGAAAGAGAAAGAGAAAGAGAAAAGAAAAGGAAGGGAAGGGAAGGGAAGGGAAGGGAAGGGAAGGAAAGGAAAGGAAAGGAAAGGAAAGGAAAGGAAAGGAAAGGAAAGGAAAGGAAAGAAGGAAAGAAGGAAAGAAGGAAAGAAGGAAGGGAAAGGAAAGGAAAGGAAAGGACTATACCTCTCATGACAGTTCTACTGTTACGACCTACTCTCCTACCAACAACCTTCCAGTGCCATTGCATTAGGGATTAGGCTTCATCATATAAATTTAGGGGAATAAAAACATTCAGATCAAAGCATAGAACTGCAAAGAAAGATCTGGGAGTCTGGCACACATCTTTCCAGGTGGGGAGAAAGTGCATGAATGGATAAGGTCAGCTGCCTGCTTCACTTAGTTGTCCTCACCAAGGGCAGAATGTGAGGGCATCTGCATGGAGAAGTCCAAACTGAGGCAGTACAGACAGCGGTTCAAAAAGCACAGACTTGGCTTGGGATATAGCTTGGTGGTAAAGTGATAGCCGGGTATGCACATGGTCCTAGCTTCCATCCCCAGTGCTAGAAGGGGATGGAGGGTGGGATGGAGGCAGGACAGAGGAAAGGAGTGAGGGAAAGAGGGAGGGAAGGAGGGAGGGAAGGAGAGAGGAAGGAAAGGAGGGGGAGAAAAGAAAGGCAAGGCGAGGCAGATTTTTGGGCTCCACCCCAGATCACTGAATCATACACTAGGAGTAAAGTTCAAGTGCTGCTTCTACAAGCTCTGCAGGTGACTGTTGAATGTTAAAGCAGAGAAACCACTTACCTAAGACATAGTCACAAGCCACTCTAGGCCATGGTGTTTTCATCTGTTAAGTGAGGATAACAACAGTGCCTACTTCATATGGTTATTGTGAGGGACTTAGCACAGGGCTTGGTACATAGGAAGCCTTTGATAAATGTCAGTTATTATTACTATTATCTCCCATCTAATCTGTAAGACAAAAAGAATCCAGGGCCCATAGCACCCTCTTCCTGGACTTTCTGGTTAGTGTCATCTGCTCTGGACCCACAGTGACAGGAAAACACCAGGTGTACCTCCTCACAGCTGGCAGAGGGGAGGAAGGAGCTCTGAGAGCTGCTGGGAGGTGCCCTGGTTGAGGCCCCAGCTCTGTCACAAGCTGCCAGCTGTGTAAAACAAGAGCTGTCAGGTGTGAAGTCTCTGCGTCTCCCACGCAGTGAAACAGGGGGCATGCCAGAAGTTCAGCCCCACCAAAGAGTGAAACTGACCTCAACTGCTCCAAGTTCCATGCAACAGTCTGCACCTATGCATTGTTACTGGAAAGCTAAAGAACAGATTCAAAGGATCCAGGTGCCTGTGCTGAGGCTGTGTTAAGGAAGTGTGGGGATGGGCACTAACCTCCGGATATGAACACCCTTACGCTTCTGCAAGAGCAAATGTGCGTCAAGGGCAGCACGGCCCAAGAGGACCTGGAGTATAAGCAACAGGAATTGAGCCTGTGGTGACCATATCTGGAAGGAGGCATTGAACGGGTATAAAGTGAGGAAAGAAAGGGGGCATCTGCAGGCCTCACAGAGCAAAGGAAAATCTTCTTTATTTTTATTTTTTTTTATTTTTTTCGGGACAAGGTTTCACTATGAGGTTCAGGCTAGCTGTGAACTCACTTTGTAGTCCAGGCTGGCCTTGGACTCACAGCAATCCTCCTGCCTCAGCCTCCAGAGTGCTTGGATTACAGGCATGCGCCACCACACCCGGCCGTAAGGAAAAGCTTCTTTACTTGAAAGTAGATTTCACAGATACAGAAATCTCCTGTGTCTATAATTGGCATATCATTTCAAACAGTTGCTCCCACTTTTCTTCGACGATGTCACTTTTTCTAAGATGTCACCTTTAACATATTTTTGTTCAATTTTTCCATTTTCATCAGCGAGTCAGCAAGATGTTAATCAGACTTAACACACCTGCTTATTTCCTATTTAATAAGGAAGTTCTGTGAGGAGCAGTAGTTACAGCTGCAAGAAGTGAAATTCCACCCTGGGAAATAAGATGGGTGAACTACGCGTCCAGAAGAAGCCTCAGAATGAAAGAGCCTAACGCTGGATTTCCTGTATTCACACATATGTAATTTCAGTTTAACTACCAGGCCTCTTCTGGCTGCCTCCTTCTCCTCACGCAGCTGCCAAGCAGTGGTTTGGGTAATGATCACAATTTGCTGTATCTTCAGTTTATCTTTATGCACAAATGAAATCGTTATTATGAGATAAAGTGAATCACTAGTATGGGATTTAGGAATGCTCAGGGATTCTCCTTCAGACCTATCGTGCTGGACCCTGCCTTGACCTTCAACCTCTCCAAGTCCTCAGATTCTCTGTCTGTTTCAGAGAAAACCTACACTGCTGTGTGACTCTCACGGGTCCTAAGCCCACCTACCACCCACATTTGAACAGGGTTTAAGGCTTACAGCAAATTGTCCTAAAATTAAATTTAAAGCAGTGCCCCAGTAGCAAGTAACCTGGCTGGTTGCTGCCGTATTATCCCTGCCATCACTCAAGACAACCGGCCAGGGATCAGCCTCCCTTCCCTGATCCCTCGCTCCCTGCACTAGTTATTTATTTTTTCCCCTTTGTATTACTTTTATTTTTTATTTTTTAAAATTTTATTTAAAGAGAAAAAGACAAAACAGAAAAAAAGGGTAGCAACAATACAGAATTCCAAAGGAAAGAAAGAAAAGAACAAAAAAACACTAAGAAATCACTACTTGATAAATTACATACTGTCATCTTGGAAATAGTTGTTCAAGTTGCAAAATTAAAACATACAAAGTAGACATTCAAACAGTGAGACTGTTAACAGTTCTGCTCCACGATCTAACAAAAACAGTAATATGGTCGTCTATCTTACACACTTAAACATACATGCAGTTATATCCTTTAGAGCACTTTCTTTTCCTCTCTTTTCTACAGTAGCAATTATGCATTTTGGGTTTTATTACTCCTACATTTCTTATTACTTTTTACACTAGAGACACAAGGTGATATTTATAAATATGATTCTTATTTATTTCACTAATGAGGATAGTCTCAAGTTGTCTCCATTTCCCTATGAAGACCTCAAGATCATCCTTCTTCATAGCTGAATAATATTCCGTTGTATAAAGATACCACATCTTTTTCATCCACTCTAAGGTTGATGGGCATCTTGGTTGTTTCCAAGATTTAGCTATTGCAAATTGTGCTGCTATGAACATGGATGCACCAGTTATTTAAAGTGCACAAAAATGCATAGCTCAGTATGAGCCAGAGTGTCCAGGTAGTTATTAGAGTACTGCCCACCTCCACACTACCACTCCATCCCACTCCAGGGAAAATTCAGGGTCTTCTCTGTGCTCAGTGGATAATGAAGAAAGCCCAGCTCCTCAGCCTGACTCCCAAGAACACTCCTGTTTCCGATGCCTGCATCTGCTCAGCCACCCTAGGAAGAATAAGGGCTTAGGGAAGAGAATGAAGTACCAGAAGAAGCTAGACTTCCGGCGGGGACATGAATCTCACAAAAACTATTATTCTCTCTCCAGAGATGGAAAAAGGATATGTGTGCTCCATTTACCCAATTTCAGCAGATTCACAGCACGTAAAACCTATCCTTATGTTCCTCAGCCCACAGATCAAAATTTCTGCTCCTTAGTGAACCCAGTCCCACTGCAACATATTATAGAGAAAAAAGAAAAGCCAATGGGAGGAGAGGAGGGAAGGGAAGGAAGGGAATATAAAAAGAATTAAGATGTGTTATGCACATGTACAAACTCCCCATGATTAATGTAATCATTATACACTTCAAACATGTACTAATAAAAATAAATTTAAAAATAAAAAGAAAGAGAAAGAGAAGGAGAAGAGGAGGAAGAAACCAAACTCTCATACATCCAGCGTAGTTTCTGACAACCTGGCTCTTTTCAGTAACCGGTGAGAGCAGGAACAAACAGAGAGGGACGGACAGCCTTGCAGAACATTCTGGAATCATGATCTGTGAGCAGAGAGGAGCTGTGCATCTAGCTTGCAATGGCCAGACAGAGGAAATGTAGCGTCTGGCTGCTGGCCATTCTTACCCTCTCCCACCCGCAGAATCACTGGCCCCATCCTGACCCCTGGTGGCTGCCTATTAGATAAGGCCGGAGAGCTTCCCAGGCTCCTCCCGCTGCTTCTGGACAGCCGGTAGCTAGCAGGTTCCAGCACAGAGCCTCTCACCCAGACCTCGGCCAGACACACACACACACACACCCATGACAGTATATTTCCTAGGGCCCTTCCTGGAGGTTTACGCCGCTGCAGTCACCAGATGTCTTTTTAATATAAGTCTGACAATCAAAGAAATGCATATAAAGAAAGCACTTTCTACCTGTCAAGCTGACAGTGAGAGAGAAAGTTACAACTACAGGTCGGTGTGGGTTAGGGTACAATAAGATCAGCACTTTCATGCTCAGTTGTTGGGAGTGTAAATCTGTACTACCATTCTAGAAGTGATTCTGACAAAATAAAGTCAGTCTTCCTTAAAAATAGACTAACATAACACAATACTTTGGATTTTAAATGAATGGAAGAGGAAAAAACAAGATTAGCCAAGACGGATTACTAAAGGTGAGTGATGGGTACATAGAATTCTTTTTTTTTATTATTTTTTTATTTTTTATTATATTTTAAAAGGGAGTAAAATTAAACACAACAAATCAGAACAGAATGGGACATAAGAAAGCATAAATTTCAAAGCTAGACAACCAGAGATCTTCACTATCTGTCATACTGTCTCTTGTTTTCTTCCAAATGGTTGTCCTTATCTTTGCATATGGAGAGCTCATACTAAATACCATAGCCAATCTTTTCACAAGATGTGTAGTTCACTGGCTCCCACTCGCTAAGCAGGGGGGAGGGGAGGGGGAACACGGGACGGGGGACAGGACGACATGAGATGTCTGATTCTCAGCCCACACGCAGGCAGGATCACAGTCACCGCCCCAGAGACAGGAAGAGTTCCATGTTCTCCCGGCACCCCAAGTCAACTGCACGGTGCAGGTCCCAACGCGCCAGGGTCTCTCTCCTTTGGGCTGCTGAAAGTCTGCCACACTCTCAGCCACCCCCCAGAGAGGGGAGAAATTCCTTGTTCTCCCAGCACCCCGAGTCAACCGCACGATGGTGCAGGTCCCCAGGCGCCAGGGTCTCTCCCCTGCAGGCCCCCTAAAGTCTGCCATACTCACCTGCTATTTCTTTCTGATAAATTGACCATTCCACTTCCAAAGTTCTGAAATGGCCAACAGACCACAGAAAGAATTCTCTTTAGGCTCCTGTTTGAAACCAGCAGCTACAACGATCTGCAGGCCTTGCTTCAGGGCCACAAAATTCTTTATTCTATGTGGTGTGCCCTAGTATTTTTTTAAATTTCCTGAGTAAAATATTTGAAACAAATCATCAGAGATACAAAGATTTATACAGAAATGTTCATTTTTAATGGTACAGATGTGCAAACAGTATAAAAGTGCTATGCTAGAATAGTTCAACAAATTATGGTGCATCCAAACAGCCAAATATTATGCAGCCATTAAAGATTCAAGGATGTTTTAAAGACATGGAAACCACTTACAATGTAAAGCTAAGGGAGTAAGTAGAATACAAAATCATATGTGTAACATTTAACAAATTGAGTTAAATAAAAATGCAAAGAAAATATTATATAAAGATACACTGAAGGATTTGTTACATAGACTGTGGGGTGATTTTTATTTTTCTTCTTGAGCTGTTATATATTTTCCTAATTCTTCAATGAGTATATCTTACTTTTAAAACAGGACTCCCCAAAATACATCTATTAAAGCATTCAAACTTGGAAGTCTGGTAAATATTGGGCTTCAAATGTCACCATATATTAGCTGGGCAACACTGAGCCAATTAACTTCTGAATCTCATAGTCAGCACCTATAAAAGTGGCACAATGCCAAGCTATTTTTCAAGCCACCATTTACTGGACTTGCTATGCAGTGAGTACTATGCCAAGTATTTTCCCTCTAAATGTTATACATACCATCACACATATAATTCATATATGATTGTTTCAATTTCTGCAATAAGCAGTGGAATAGATTATGATGTTCCTGTTTTAGAGATCTACAAACTGCAGCTCAGAAAAGATAGATAATGTGCTCAGGTTTTTCCATCTTTGGAAGCCCAGCTCTTAGCCTCCAGCCTGCACTGCTCACAGTTACAGTTTTGATTTGAGGATTGAATGAGGTAATACAGATGGAGTGCCAAGCACAGTCCCCGGTCCTAGTGCAGAGCTGCTCCCAGTAACACTAGTTCTCTTTCCCATGACACCCGAATGTTCCTAAATTGTGGTAAACTAAAAAAAGGACTCTCTGAAAAAAGTGTCCCTTCCCTAAAAAGGGGTACTGCAGGATCTGGTAGGGAGAGACCGAAAAGGGGCTGCAAGGTTGACTCTCTCTCCAAGAAATACAAACCCACGCACTCCAGGGATCTCCTGTTCAAGATCAGGGCTTCATCAAACCCTGCACCTTAATGCGCATCTCAGAAGCACCCACCAATAAGGCATTTGGCCTCCACTACTGCTCAAGAACAGGGCACAGGTCCCCCAGGCCCACAGATTGCTTTTCTTGTTTTTCCCCTATCTTTCAGAAAAGGGGAATCACAGGGATGAATTGCTGTGTGGAGAAGGAAGGGCTAAATATCTCGAGTTGAACAATGCAGCTGGGCCTGTCCCAGGGCTCTCTTGTGTGGGAGTCAGCGTCCATACCTCTTTCCCTCGGAGCCAGCTGAAGTTCAGTTCCAGCGTAGTCCCTATTTCTATCCTGTGAACTTGTCAGGGTACTAACCACATTAGAAAGCTTTATAGTTGACTGTCTTCTGTACTAGACAGGAAACTCCATGAGGATAAGCACCAAGTATTCTCCCCTGGAACTCCAGCTCCTGGTCATAGTTTGCTGGTAAACAGTAAACTATGTTGCTGGTGATAAATGGAGAAATGAATAAACTCTCTACAGTGGTGTCCCAAGTGGAACCACTGCTTCCTTGTTCTGTGCCAAACAATCAAAAGATATGGCCCCTGCACTGTAGGCTTAACATTCAAAGGTTTCTTTTCATATAAAATTTGGGAAAAACACAGTGCAAGGGAAATCCCTGTTTCTTTCATGCTCTTTATTTTACCAAAGTACTCAAAATGGAGACTTTGAGTCTAAGGGAGGTTCCCAAGCACATGGAACTCTGGGAGGGATTACTTGACTCAAAACATCTGAAGTCTTCTGTGGGTGTAGCTTACTGGTAAAGCATATGGTTAGCATACCCAGGCTGCTGGATTTGAGTTTTAGCACAGAAAAAAAAATTCATGTAGTGTTATAATCTTAGTTCTGCCTCCTCTGCTCTATGGTTTCTCCTGAGTGACTTCCTCTTCTGGCCCTATTTTTCTCCTCTAAAATGGGGGTGGGGGACCTGTACAACCAATTGAGTGCATGTCTCTACCTTCTGTGTGTAACTGGACACAGTAACACAATGTCCTCCTCCTTCCCAAGTGCTCAGGAGCAGGGATAGCACTGGATGCAAATCGCTGAAAAGGAAGGGAACTCTGTGCCTACATCTGTCTGTAAACACTAAGGTCCAGACGTGTTGTCCCTTTCTGGCGAGGGGACAGAAATGGAGGGATTGTGAGCCAGAAAGGTCCTTGCCACAAGAAGAGCCTGCCCAAACATATGTGTCTTTGCCCCCAAATCTTCATTCCCTAGCCAGATCTGAGCACCACACCCTAACACAAAAACAACACACCCCTCTCCCTTTAGAAGGCCAATCCTGGGAGAAAGGAATGATAGAGTAGAGGATGGTGAAGTCTGGAAAAGCATTTACGGAGCCAGGCTTTCAAGCAGGAAAGTGGCAGGTTCACCTCTCTTCCTAGCCCCCCCCCCCCAAGCAGCACTTCCAGCTCCGTTACCTCGATTTGGGCTCTGCCTGCCAGGATTTCTATAGCCACGCCTGCCCGTCCCTGCAGTGCCTTCTCCCTCCCTTCACTACCCTTATTTTGCTCTCTCAGTCTCCATATCTGTTTCTGGATTTCCCCTTTTCTCCCCGCTTTTCCCCTCCCCGGCCGTCCCTCACCAGCCCCGGACTGGACGAGCCACCCTCTTTCCCTCCCTGGCTGCATCTGCCACCTCCTTAGCTCTCTCCCCTGCACCTCTTCCTTTGTATTCTGCTCGCCCTCTCGCGGCCTCTAGAGCGTCTCTCCTCCCCCGCCTGGCTCCGGCCTGCCCCTGCTTCCCCATCTTCAGCTCAGTCTCCTCCCTCCAGCTCCTCTCTCCTCCTCTGCCTCACCCCACTCCCCGCCTGCATGCCAGGGTTTCTTTCTACCCTGGGGGTCTCTATACCTTTCAATCCTCCTCCTCGTCCCCACTGCCTCCTCTTTCACTGCAAGATTAGTGGGTACCCATTCTTTTCTTCCTGGGCACACCACCCTCCCTGCCATCCCTGTCGGTGCCAGGGACTCTTCTTCATCTTCTCTTCTTCTCCCCACCCTCTCCTCTCTCTTTTCTCTTCTCTCTGCCCCTTTAAATCTGCCTGGCCCAGCCTCCCCCGTGATGCTGGGATGGAGCAAACATTGATTTGTGCTGGGATGGAATCGGAATTTTGATTTTTTTTTTCTTTTTCTTCTTCCAACCAAAAGAAGAAAAAATAATAAAAACACTCCCTCTTGATTGCCCCCCCCTTCTCATCCAGCGCCCAGCTCCTCTTTCCTATCTCTATCCAAGGCAGATTTTCCCCCCTACACTATTCTCTTCTCTCCCCACCCCTGCCACTACCTCACCCCCGAGCTGAGGAGAGAGGGAATTCTGCCACAGCTCCCCACCTTTCCCTCGCTGGGTTAGAGCAGTCTCTCCGGAAGAGGAGGGGGCTTGGCTGGCCCCGGTGGGAGTGGAGGTACCCTGCCATGGACGCCGTGCCAGGGAGGCAGCCTGCACCTCAGCCCACATGGTGAGTACCTGCCTCCTCCTTTCCACCCGTCTGCCCATCCCCACCCTGGCCTTTCCCCTACGGAGCTTCCCCTATCTCTATCCTTTCCCCACGAACCGTCTTCCCACCTCGGTCCCATCTCCCTGCTACAGCCTCTACACCACCCACCTCGGGTTTGCTGGGGAAGCCAGAGAACCAGGACAGAGGGGTTCTAACATCAGCTGGGAAGCGGTGGCCTACCACTCTGCCTAGCTCCCTCCTAACACCCCCCCCCCACTGCCATTCCCTACCCGGCAATCTAGGGTTCTAGGTTGAAGAAGTGGGACTCCTGCTTGGGGTTGGAGCCCCAAGTCCTGGGAGGAGCCCGCCACAAGTTGGGAGGATGGACAAGCCCCCGCGCCCCCAAAGCTTGGGAGCGGCTGGAAGATGCCGCTGACCAGGCGGGGGAGGGGGTCCTGGGGGGCGGTGCTGATGCTCCTGAGCCACCTGGTCCGGGAGTGGGGGGCACAAAGGAGGGGTCTCGCTCTCCATTTGCCCCCTTCTTTCTCCACAGCCGCTCAGGATGAGGGTCCGACCCTGCCTGCCCGCGCTGGGGCCCCTCCGCCCAGCCCCAGTCTAACTGCCCCCGCCCCCAGGCCTCGCCCGGCCCCCAGGCCCCCAGCCGGCTCTCCAGCCCCAGGATGCGCTGAGCCGCCGGGGGGCTGAGGCCACGCCAACTACATGCATGTCCCCCGGGGGCAAGTTCGACTTTGACGACGGGGGCTGCTACGTGGGGGGCTGGGAGGCGGGGCGGGCACATGGCTACGGCGTGTGCACGGGGCCCGGCGCCCAGGGCGAGTACAGCGGCTGCTGGGCGCACGGCTTCGAGTCACTGGGCGTCTTCACCGGGCCCGGTGGACACAGTTACCAGGGCCACTGGCAACAGGGCAAGCGCGAAGGGCTGGGCGTGGAGCGCAAGAGCCGCTGGACGTACCGCGGCGAGTGGCTGGGCGGACTGAAAGGGCGCAGCGGCGTGTGGGAGAGCGCGTCCGGCCTGCGCTACGCAGGACTCTGGAAGGACGGCTTTCAGGATGGCTACGGCACCGAGACCTACTCCGACGGAGGTGCGGGGCCCGGCCCACTGCTGTCCGCCCTCGCATCTGCGGGTGCCTTCCCCAGCCATTTGCCCCCACACCCTGCTGTTCCCCACGCACCTTCCCCAGACACAAGCGCCCCCTGCGCCCATTCTTCTCTACTTCTCCATACACCCATCTGTCCTGCATACTGTTCCCCACCCGTAGCCCCATTTTTCTGCCTCTCCCACCAGCAAACACACGCCTTCCTCCTTTGACTGTCTTCTGCCTGCTTCTCAAGCTCTACCTGCGGGTTGCAGACTACGCCCTGCTTGCCTGGAGGCTCACCCACTGCCCCAGTCAGCATGTCCCTCACAGTCCTGTTTGCCTGTCACAAGCTTCTCTTATACACCCCGCACACCCTCTACCCGTCAAAACTCCCAGCCTGCCTGCCCCGCCTTCCCCTGTGTACCCACAGTGCTAGAATGCACGTGTCTCCTGCTGCCTGCTCTTCGCTGCTTGGCTACACCTTGCGACCCAGCCTGGCCTGGTCGCCTCTCCCAGTGCCTTCCAAGCCTCCATACCCGCTGCCTCCACCTCTCCCACCTGACACTTGGGCTTCCAAGGGTTTGGGGCCCTGGGATACCCGCCCGAGCGCCGGGTTCTGACTCTCTCCCACCCCTATTCTGCCTGCAGGCACGTACCAGGGCCAGTGGCAGGCCGGGAAGCGCCACGGCTACGGGGTGCGCCAGAGCGTGCCCTACCACCAGGCGGCGCTGCTGCGCTCACCCCGCCGCACCTCCCTGGACTCGGGCCACAGCGACCCCCCGACGCCGCCGCCGCCCCTGCCCCTGCCCGGCGATGAGGGAGGCAGCCCAGCCTCTGGCTCCCGGGGCGGCTTCGTGCTGGCCGGGCCTGGAGACGCCGACGGCGCATCCTCCCGCAAGCGCACTCCAGCGGCAGGTGGATTCTTCCGCCGCTCGCTGCTGCTCAGCGGGCTCCGGCCAGGCGGGCGCCGCAGTTCCCTGGGCAGCAAGCGGGGATCCCTGCGCAGCGAGGTGAGCAGCGAGGTGGGCAGCACCGGACCACCGGGTTCCGAGGCCAGCGGGCCCCCAGTCCCAGCACCTCCAGCCCTCATCGAGGGCTCGGCCACTGAAGTGTACGCGGGCGAGTGGCGAGCTGACAGGCGCAGTGGCTTCGGAGTGAGCCAGCGCTCCAACGGGCTGCGCTATGAGGGCGAGTGGCTGGGCAACCGACGGCACGGCTACGGGCGCACCACGCGTCCAGACGGCTCCCGTGAAGAGGGCAAGTACAAGCGCAACCGGCTGGTGCACGGGGGCCGTGTTCGCAGCCTCCTGCCTCTGGCCCTGCGTCGAGGCAAAGTCAAGGAGAAGGTGGACAGGGCCGTCGAAGGCGCCCGTCGAGCCGTGAGTGCTGCCCGCCAGCGTCAGGAGATCGCCGCTGCCAGGTGGGCCAAGAGGAGAGGGCGCTGTAGGTGCAGGAAAGCAGAGGGGTGTCTAAGAGGAGCTTAAGAGCCAAGGCCTAGGGCCTGATGGGAAGGAGCACACCTAAGGCCGGGCAGCTGTAGCCCTGGGATTTGGGGTGTTTATATCCGAGGCTACAGGTGGATGTGGGTGTAATTGGAAGTGTACAAAACTGTCTCGGTGTCTTTTCTGTGGAGATGTGTGTCTGTTGAATCCATCGTGTGTGTGTGTGTGTGTGTGTGTGTGTGTGTGTGTGTGTGTGTGAGAGAGAGAGAGAGAGAGAGAGAGAGAGAGAGAGAGAGAGGCAGTGACCTTTCTTTATCGCTACCCAGAAACCTCTTCAAACTGACCTGTCCTGGTCTTGCTCTTGCAGCCCATCCAGACTTCTGGCCTCAGGCTGGGAGCATCAGTCTTGGGCAGAAGTGGGAGTGTTCCCTTCCTGACTGTGCCCCAGCCTGGCATCCTTTCACCCTGGGCCTTGGGGAGATTTAATTTATGCAGCCTGTATACCCACCTGAAAAAGCTAGTCTCTCCCAGCTGGGCTTCCCCTGACTTTAACCTATGGGGACAGGAGACGTACCTGTAAATGAAAATTTCTTTCTGTAAATCAGATTACATTTCCATGCATCAGGAACCTCGCTATCCAAAACAGTGCTTCCCAACAAGAATGTAATGTGGGCCAAATGTGTCATTATAAATCTTTTATTAGCCACATTAAAAATAAAAAGACACAACACCTGCCTGGAAAGTGCAGAGTCCTGAGTTTGATTCCCATTACCAAAAATAAATACATATATACATACATACATACATACATACATACATACGAAATGGGTGAAAAAACTTTAACATTTATATTAAACCGATATACCCAAAATATTTTAATTCATAATCAGTATAGTTATTGAGATTATACATTCCCTTTTGACCAAGCCTTTAAAATCTAATGTGTAAATTACACTTATAACACAACATTTTCATTCAGACTAGTCACATTTCAAATGTTTAATAACCACCTATGGCTTGTGACTCTGAATTAGATACCACAGACATAAAGAAAGCCAAAATTCTATTTGTAATTGGATTTGTGGACCCCTGATTTATAGAGTTCACAATTTGAGTGTTTATATATTGCAGTTTCTTTAAAAAGAGATGAGAGCACAGTTAAGGGATTTTTATTAACATTTGAGACTGTTTCCAGATAGAGATCAGGATATGTCCAAATATTATTCAGTGAGCTTATATAATAGGTCTCAGGGTGTGTGTGTATGTGTGTTTGTGTTTATGCCTGAGTATGAACATGTCAAATCCAGAGTAATGCCTGTGCCAGAGAATGTACATCTGTAGATGTGTCTGAGAGTCTGGTTGTTAGGATCCAGGGCTTTAAGCCAGGGAAGGGGGAGGGCAGAGCAACAGGGAACATTTTGGGCTAGATAAGGTGGAGGCATGTGCAAGAAAAAACTGATCTCAGTAACTAGAGGATCAGGGTGTAGGAAGAGGCTGGTTGGTATCCCCAGCAACAGGCCTGGCGACTCTGATTGGCTGCTGGCTGCCATGGGAACAGCACAGCCTCAGCAGCAGGTGCCTCTGCCAGGTAGCCTGAGCCTGGCCTTGATGCCTGAGCACAGATTAAGTCGACCGCTTAAAGGTCATCATCCGTACCTTCCAGACACAAAAACACAGGCCCTTGTCATGTCATGGTTATCCAGAGAACTCAGTAAAACCCAAGACCATGATTTCATACCCTGCCCCAGACCAAAAGACCAGCTTAGATTCAAGACAAGGGTAGTCACAAGGCAGTCTGAACACACTAAGACAGCAAAGGACAGGGTTATTTAAAGTGCTTCCATAAAAGGGTTGGACTTAAGACTACAGTGGACATCACCATCCTTCAGGTCCAGGTTCCCTTTCTAAGCCAGACAGAACAGACCTGGGGCCTGAAGGAGTCAGGGGTCTTGAGCCATTCAAGCCCATCTGATTATCTCTGCTCCTTTGTCCCACACTGGCATCAGGATTACAGAGCTTATTTAATGGCTGCAAGCCATCTACAAGTAATAGCAGAGAGGGAAAGGGAAAGAAAAATTGAGGAGCATCTGACATCGGGAAAACTGAGAAACAACAATGAACCAAGGATTGATAATACTTCAAGGTGACCTGTACCTGGGGAGCAGGCCAACATAAAACAAGGGTGCAGAAGGGAGACTGAGAGCTTACCCCAAAAGAATAACTGAAATATTGAGAAAATACTGAGAGAAGAGGATGCAATTGGAGCATACAGGGGAGATCCACTCTCAGTCCAGCTCTCAACCTCGGGAAGCATAAGGCAGGCCAGTGACAGGGTGGGAAGAACAGTGTGGTAAGAGACCAAAGAAAAGCCAAATGGGAAATTCCCACGCTGGGAAAACTGCCCTGGAATAAGTAGGATTAAATAATTAGGAAAGCTAGCAGTGGCAAGGGGAAGAGAGGCCAGGAACAAGGGGGCAAGGGAACTGTAAGGAAGGAAAGAGCATGGTACAGGACAGCCCCCTGGACACAGGAAGGCATGTGAGCCCAGTAGGCGTGAGGGGTTGGTAACAACAGGAGGTGCTCACTGCAAAGAGGGCGATCAGCAGAACTTGTAAGCATGGCAGGGAAGAAGAAAGCAATGGAATAGCAGGGTTTGGAGAGGGCCTGGCCCCTGCCACTGGAAGGAGGAAGTGTTACTACAGGATGCAAGGGTAGAGGGTGTGAGAGAGCAGGAAGGTGTGATAACAGCAAACAGCCCCGTCCAGGAGAGGAAATGAAAGCAAGCTTCTCTGGCCTGCCGGGGCAGAGCATGAGGAAGGGTGAGGACTGCAGGTGAGCTCAGATAAGACCCGGGAGAGGGTGGTGTGAAATGGTGGGGACGTGGATGAGGGGACTAGAGTGTCTGAGCAGTTGAAGTAGGGGAGATCCACTAAGTCTGTATTTCCTGGGACCTAACAGGGCAGCAGATGCCCTCCTAAAGGCAGTGGCAGCCAGCAGCATTGCTGAGAAGGCTGTGGAGGCAGCACGGATGGCCAAACTGATTGCTGAGGACCTACAACCCATGCTAGAGGCTCCAGGTGAGATGTGGGCAGCCTGGGGAATGGGTGAGCCCCTAGAAGCCGCAGAGGCTCAGGTGCAAAGCGGGTGACAAGCACCACCGGCAGTCTGGGGATGGGAAAAGCCAAGGTACAGAGTCCAAGGGTATAGAGATGGGAACCACACCCAGTTGTCTGGGGAGTGGAACTGGGAATTATGCAGCAGGCTAATGGAGTTTTAGGTCTGGTGTTGAGAAACTTGGAGCCTGGGGAATACCAAAGACCTGGGAAGAGCCTCAGGGGCTGCAACTGCTCCAGCCTGCAGCCAGGCAAGCACCACTGATGCTCAGCTATCCCGACCCAGGCCGCAGACCCAGGCAGGACTCGGAAGGTTCCGACACAGAGCCCTTGGATGAGGACAGCCCTGGGGTGTACGAGAACGGACTAACCCCATCAGAGGGCTCCCCTGAACTGCCCAGCAGTCCTGCCTCCTCCCGCCAACCCTGGCGAGCCCCTGCCTGCCGGAACCCACTGCCGCCTGGAGGGGACTGGGGTCCCTTCTCCAGTCCCAAAGCTTGGCCCGAGGAGTGGGGGGGGCCAGGTGAGCAGGCAGAGGAACTAGCTGGCTATGAGGCTGAGGATGAGGCTGGGATGCAGGGGCCAGGGCCCAGAGATGGTTCCTCACTCCTTGGAGGCTGCAGCGACAGTTCCGGAAGTCTTCGAGAGGAGGAGGGTGAAGACGAGGAACCCTTGCCTCAACTGAGGGCTTCAGGAGGCTCAGAACCTGAGCCCATTGCCTGTCCAGTCCTGAGGGGCCCTTCCCCAAGGGGTCTGGATGCTGGGTACCTGATGGAAGAATCTGAGGAGCCCGCTGCCACTGAAAGGCCTGCCCAGCCGGTGAGACATCCCCTGTGCCCACTTTCAAAGCCTGGCCTCACACCCTTTCCGGACCTCTGATCCCCTGAGGAGCACTGATTTCCACTCAGCTTCCTCTCTGCCAGACTAGTCTTGGACCATATCCCAGTTTAAAAAAAAAATAGACAATTTTAAAGCTGGAAGGAACCTTAGAGACCTTCAAGTCCAGCTCCCTCACTTGACAGATGGGGGAACTGAGACCCAAGCAGTTAAAGCAACTTTACCACAGTAACAAACTAATAATTAATGATAGAACCAGAACATATTTGCCTGTTCTCCTTCCATATCATTTCCAGCTCCCAGTTTCCTACTCCACCCCCACCCCCACCTCCGCACTTTCTCTCTTTGGTGCCCAGAAATAAAAAAAGAAAAATTCTTCCCTCACTCCCCCTCCCCCTCATGGGAAGAAAGAAAATAGGAAAAAAAAAAAAAAGGCAGAGGACCAGAAGAGGCGGAGTTTCCCCCTAACCCTCTGCTCTGATTGGATTCCAGGCCATCTCCTGTTTCCTAGCAACCACATCCTCACCCCCTGCATCCCTCTGCCTTACTGCAGTACTGGCTGCTGCTGCCAATCAATGTCTGCTACTAAGGCCGGGCACCTTCTGCCTGGGCCACGTGATATGCTGATGGGCGGGGAGTAGAGGGAGGAGAGAGAAAGGGCTGGCCCTGGCTCGCAAGTGCCTGAGCACAGGGGATTGTTTTGCAATAGGAAACAAAGGTTGGAGATCCACTTGCTCTCTGGAGGGAGGTATTTAGAACTACTAAAGCCAGGACAGAAAGACAAGATTTAGCAGTGGGCTTGGACTTCGGGGACTGAGGCTGCTTCCCCTCCTGTCTCTCCAGGGAGCTGCCAACCCGCTGGTGGTGGGAGCCGTGGCCCTCCTGGACCTCAGTCTGGCGTTCCTGTTCTCCCAGCTCCTCACCTGAGGCTATTTCCTGGCCTAGTTCTGGCTTTGGTTGCCTGCCTCCTCACCCCTTGGCCTGCCTTTTTCTCTTTTCCTCATCCTGGTTGTTTTTTCGCCTTTCTTTTCTCTTCTGTCCCTCTTGGTTTTTGTCTCTTGCTTTTGCCTTCCCTCTCTTTCAGATTCTCTCATTTGCCCTGAACCTCTTGCTCCCTCACCCTATTCTTCTCTAGATTGTTTACATATGAAGGGCTTTTCTCTCTCAGAGATGCTCTCCTCTCTGAGACACACAAATCTAAGTCAGACCATTGCCCCATGCCCTCCCCACATTTTCTTTAAACCTACACTTTGCTGAGGGTGGGGATTTGGTGTCCTGAGGAGTCTGCTGGAAGCTGAATGCAGAGGAGGAAGAAAAGGGAAATGAGGCGACTAAATGCTGGACAAGCTGCTGGCTGAGCCCTGTGGCTTCCTTGCCCAAGTGAATAGGCTGGAGGAGACGCTACCTCCCCTCTTAGCTTGGAGGATATTACCCCTTACCTAACTTGATCCTTCCTGGAGGAAGTTAAAGGAAGGGAATAATAGAACAAAGTCCTAGAATCTCCCTCTTTCTTTCCCCTACAGTGGGTCCCTCTTACAACCTCTGTGAGGGGATGCAATGCCAAGAGCAGTATGTAAAGGAACAAAAAATATCCAGTGCAGCCAAGCCCACCCCTCTGGCTTTGCCACTGACCTCTCTGCCCCTTAAAAGTTTATTTGGTTGGTCCAGACTCACTTGTGGCCTTCGATTAAATTCCTATGGGGCCTGAAGGAGACACTTGTACTGCAGGTTAGAGGCATTTGAGCTAGGGCTCTGTTCCCCAACTCTGGCATTTCTAGTGGGGGGAGTCTTTTGTGGGGGGATAGAACCAAGCCAGCTAACAGGAGCTCATTGGGCAGCAGAAGTGACAAGTCCAGTAGTCTCCGGTTCTCTCCCTTCCCCCATCACCTCAGAATCTTGTGGAATGGGAAACTGCAAAAGGAGGGGACCAAAGGAAGCCGCTGTCTCCCCTACTTCCCAGGTAGGGAAGAGGTGGGACTCAGACCTAGGGTGAGGTGGGTGGAGAGCCCTCTGGGAGGTTGCTGGCTGATCCCCGGTACTAGCTTATCCCCTGGGGGCAGGAAGCCCTAGCAAGAGGGGATTGTAGGGTCCCCTGGGGATCTTTCCTCCTTCCCCTGCATGAGGTAGAGACAACTGTCCTACAACCCCTCCCTCGAGGAATGGCCTTGCCCAGGAATGCCCACCACACACTTTTTTTCTAGTCAAACTCTGTTTACTCCTTGGCCTGCCTCCCTCCTTCCTCCCCTTTCAACCTTTACTTCTGATTTCTATTTCATGGAATTTGGGATTGAAGTTATACAACAGTGCCGCCAACACCAAGTCTTGCAGGAAAAAAAAAAAAATACAAAGAAATTTAACAAAAAATATATTAATAAAAAAGTTCAAAAAAGGGGGGAATCGTCATGTACTTTGGGCTGCGATGGCTTCAGACCCAAGCTCTCAGAGGCTTTCTTGGAGATGCGGATGTAAAAGAAGCAGGTTTATCATACAGTCCGGCGTCCTCCAAGGGCCACAGCTCCATCGCCTAAGGCGGCCCGAGGTCTAGAGGCTCACGAGGGCGGGTCCCGTCGTGGAGGCGGGGAGAGGGAAGGACCCGATCAAGCTCCAACCCCTACTGGGCCCTGTACCGGAAGCGCTGGGAGGTAGAGAAGCACAGTTAAAGCCGAACCCAGGTGAGACTCGGCGCTGTAGGGCGGGAAAACTGAAGCATCCGGAGTTGGTAATGGAGGGAAGGGATCTCGCCAAAGCAGCGGCGCAGAGCCCAGGAAGGAAAAAGGGCTGAGCTGCGGATGGGACACCAGGTCGGGGAGGGAAGGGGCAGTAGGCGGGGTGTGGCGCACGCTCTGCAGGAACAGGCGTGGGAGGGACGCTCTGTAGGAACAGGCGTGGCAGGGACGCATGCGTATTGGAAGCACTTTGGGCGGTGGGATTTGGAGACCCGAGTGCGCAAGGGTAAATGTCGACTCAATTTTAGCGTAGCGCTGGCACGCTACGCTGCGCTAGGTGGGCGCTTAAGATCTTGGCGCGGGACGAGGCTGACCACCTGGCCTGAGAGTGTTAAAGCCTTCACCACCCCTGAGCTCTGACCCCGTCCCCCAGAATGGTGGTGTCTTCGCTAAAGCTTCACGACCTCATCGAGGAGATTCGCGGGGCCAAGACTCAGGCCCAGGAACGGGAGGTGATCCAAAAGGAGTGCGCCCATATTCGGGCGTCCTTCCGCGATGGGGACCCCGTGCAGAGGCACCGCCAGCTAGCCAAACTGCTCTACGTCCACATGTTGGGCTACCCCGCCCACTTTGGACAGGTAATGGCCCGAGATCCTTCCCTCTGGAGTTTGAGGAGCAAGGCCAATAAGACAGGGTCGTAGACCAGCTTACATATTTCGCTTTCATTTCCCAGTCCCTGAGCCCTCACACCATGCTCAGAAAAACTACTTTATTGATGGCAACCCCTATTCGTCAGGGCCGAAACCTTGCATTCCCCGGCCAGCCCCATTCTAGGCACCCCCTTTCCTCTCATCCTCCTCCACTCCTGGGTCCTTGCAACCGCCCACCAACCTGAATTTCAAGCATCTCTGGCTGAAGAGAGGGTGGCAGTATATGATGGCCCACATGTTACAGTAAACTGATGTTAAGGAAGACAGTGGAGCGGGAGAGTTAGGGTCTCTGGTTTCACCCCTGCCCTTCCCGGCCTGCTCCCTTCTCTGCAGATGGAGTGCCTGAAACTGATCGCTTCTCCCCGATTCATAGACAAGAGGGTGGGTTACCTGGGGGCCATGCTTCTGTTGGATGAGAGGCACGATGCCCACCTGCTTATTACCAACAGCATCAAAAAGTGAGAGGGTTCTGGGGGCGCTTGAAATCAGGGAGATGGGAGAGTGGAAAACAGAAATCCCAATGGGCTGCCTGCTATACAGTGCGGGAAGGCCTAATTTTCTCAGAGGCCCTGAGTGCGCGTTCTCCCAACCCTGCAGTGACCTAAGCCAGGGGATTCAGCCGGTTCAAGGCCTGGCTCTGTGCACTCTGAGCACCATGGGATCTGCTGAGATGTGCCGGGACCTGGCCACAGAGGTGGAGAAGCTGCTCCTGCAGCCAGGCCCCTACGTACGCAAAAAGGTGAGATGCAGCTGTAAGCACTCGTCCCTCCAAAACTCTCCCTGGTCTGCCAGGTAGGCGTAGTGAGGAGCCGAACTTGGTGGACCCTTGACCTGTCTGAGGCCTCTCACCCCTGCAGGCTATTCTTACTGCAGTGCACATGGTCCGAAAAGTCCCTGAACTCTCTGACATCTTCCTTCCACCTTGTGTCACACTGCTTCATGAGCGCCACCATGGTAAGACTGCTGGGTTCCCCATCGTCTGCTTCAGGTCTGGCTATAGACAGAACTGAAAAACAGGACAGCACCACCAGCTGTTAGGACAGGGGTTGCATACACATACAGACATGCATGCATTAGACTCTCCTGTGCCCTGGCCCACCATTCACTTCCCTACCCTGACCCCAGGCATCCTGCTGGGCACCATCACACTGATCACGGAGCTCTGCCAGCGAAGCCCTGCAGCCCTGAGGCACTTTCAAAAGGTGGGCTGGAGAAAGAGGGGCAATGGTGGATGAATGGGACATAGAGTTGAGAGGATGATGATGGATGTCCAGACAAGGCTGTGCCCTCCCTCCAGGTGGTTCCCAAGCTGGTGCAGATCCTGCGAACTCTAGTGACAACAGGATACTCCACAGAGCACAGCATATCTGGAGTCAGTGACCCTTTTCTGCAGGTGGGATAACCTCTCCCTGTTGTGCTCCTAGAATAGAAAAAGCGTTAGCAGTAAGACCATTGCCAGTGGTGCCTTTCTAGAGGACACTTAGGCTCAGCATCGTGGGAGGAGGCTAGCAAACTCAGGATTTCTCTGGTCACCCCGGGACCAGTTGGGGGAGAGGGAATGCCTGAAGTTCAGAAAATCCAGTTTGGGCCAGGGATATAGCTCAGTGGCATAGCACCTGCCTGGCAAGTGCGAGGTGCTGAGAGTGATTCCTGGTAACAAAAAGAAAACAAAAAGAAAATCCAGGTTTTTGTTGTTGTTGTTTGGGGTTTTTGGGGGGTTTTTTTGTTTGTTTTTTTTTTGGTACTGGGGATCAAACTCACGACCTCATGCTTGCCAGGCAGGCACTTAAGCCACTGAGCTAAATCCCCAGCCCAGAAAATCGAGTTTTTAAAAATAAAAGCTTGTCCTTAACTCCCCTAATCTCCCACACGAAGGACCTGTGGAGATGAGAGGGAGGGGTAAAAGGCTCTAAAAGGTTAGTGTCAGACCCCCCCTCAATGTTGCATTTTTCTTCTCTGGCCCACAACTCCTATTAACTCCTTCGTGTTTTACTGGTTAATCCAACCTTAGGTCCAGATACTTCGTCTGCTTCGGATCCTAGGCCGGAACCATGAGGAAAGCAGTGAGACCATGAATGACTTGCTGGCCCAGGTGGGGGCCTGGAAGGGGCCACTGCTTAGATCCCCCTGTGGAGGGAAGCTGGGGTCCACCAGCCCAGAGTATCCCTCACATGACTTTCACTGTGCAGCAGCCATGTAAGCACCCCTCCATCTTCTCTAGCCAGTGAAACCCATGTAGGAGGAACATAGGCTGTTACAGTGCTACTGCCCCGGTGCCCTGGCTAGCCCTAGCACATACCAGCGTTGGGGGAACTTTGTGGAATGAAGAGAAGAAGTGAAAAATGGAAGTGCCAGCACCCTAGGATGGAGAATAAGCCCCATACACATGCATCTCCTCCCATCCACTTAGGTGGCCACCAACACAGACACCCGCCGAAATGCCGGCAGCGCAGTCCTATTTGAGACAGTACTCACCATCATGGACATTCGTTCTGCAGCTGGCCTACGGGTATCATCCCATATGTCCTTCCACTGGGCCCTACCTGCCTTCCCCTCAGCCAGGCACACGTGGGCCCTGTTCATTGGCTTCTCCCCCATACCAGTCACCCTGTGCCATGCGGTCCCTTCTCCTGAGTGAATAAGTTGTGTCTTCTGTGAAGGTCCCCGCACTCTGTCCCTCACAGGTTCTAGCTGTCAACATTCTTGGCCGCTTCCTGCTCAACAGTGATAAGAACATTAGGTAAGAGTCCCTGTGTCACTAAACCCTGGCCTTCTGTCCTCCCTCCAGAACCTCCCAATCCACCTGCCTCTTAGCATTATACCCAGGGCAGGACAGATGGTCAGTGCTGTTGGCCATGGTATGATAGAGCCTTTCCCACCCTGGCCAGGTATGTGGCCCTGACCTCGTTGCTGAGGCTGGTGCAGTCTGATCACAGTGCCGTGCAGCGGCATCGGCCTACCGTGGTAGAATGTCTGCGGGAAACTGATACCTCCCTTAGCCGGTAAGCAGAGACAGGACAAAGGGACAGGGGACCCAGTATGTGGTGGTCAAGATCCAAACTGGCTCAGAGCAGCAGGGTGACCTGGAATACCTACAGACACCTTCCTCCCTCCCCAGGCGGGCCCTGGAACTGAGCCTGGCCCTGGTGAACAGCTCCAATGTGCGAGCCATGACACAGGAGCTGCAGGCCTTTCTCGAGACCTGTCCCCCGGATCTTCGGGCTGACTGTGCCTCAGGAATCCTGCTGGCTGCAGAGAGGTGAGGTGACAAGTGCCAGGAGGCAGAGGGTGTAGTCTGCGAAGGGATAAAGCCAGGACTGATGAGCTGTGTCCCCTAGGTTTGCTCCAACTAAGCGGTGGCATATAGATACCATCCTGCATGTGCTGACAACGGTGAGAGGGGCTAGTTAGAGCAGGGCAGGAGTGGGCAGAGTTCCTCACACTGACAGGCTACCTACCCACTCCAGGCAGGTGCCTATGTTCGGGATGATGCAGTGGCCAACCTGACCCTGCTGATTGGAGGCACCCAGGAGTTACATGCCTACTCTGTGCACCGCCTCTACCATGCCCTGGCAGAGGACATCTCTCAGGTACCATCCCTACTGTCCATGGTCGAGGGCTGCCCAGTAACTCCCTGGCCCCTCCTGGGCCACTTTGCTGCCCTGCATTGTGAACTGTTTTTCCCTCAGGGACACAGCTGTCTACCTATTGCAGGAGACACTGCAGAACAGAGCCAGCCACTAGGCATGGCATGGTCAAATGTGCCTGTGATCCCAGTATTCTGGAAGGCTGAGGCAGGCAGCAGGATCCTAAGTTCAAGCCCATCTGGGGCAAGTGAGTGACTAAAGATCTTACCACAAAATAAAAACTGCTGGAGGTACAGCTCAGTGTGAAGGCCCTGGGCTCAATCCTTAGTACCACAAAAAAACAAACAAAAATACACAGATCCTGTTTTTAATTATAATACCTGGACTCCTATCCTGCCTCCGATACCAACTGGCTGTGTAAACCCCAGATGATTAACCTTCTTAAAGCCCCATGGGCTCAGTTTTCCATCCTGCCCACATCCCACAGCTGCCTGGAAAGTCAGATGAGATGGATAAAAGATTGTGCACATACTCATTTTATTATTACCTCAAATGCAAATTAGCAGGTATCTGTGGCTCCCCCCGTGCCCCGTTTTTGAGAGGAGTCTCATTAAGTAGCTTAGACTGGCCTCAACCTCTTGCGTGCTATTATTGCAGGCATCCGCCACCACACCCCACTGTGTAGCCTCCTTTTCCATCTTCACTAAGGTGGCTAGAAACCATCCACTTGCTTAGAGCAAGCACTGTGCCAGGCTCCCTCACGTGGTAAGACCATGTAGTTCTCACGCTTGGCCACCAGGGAGCAGTAGGCGCTCAGGAACTGAGCAGGAACACGCAGGCCAGAGCCTGCCGGCCAACTTCCCTTTCACCACCCTGCTAATCCCCTGATCTGTGCACTGCCTAAGGAATGTTTCGGTCTAGAAGAGAGGAGAGGACCCCGGTCACTCACCCATCAGTGTTTCTCCCACACAGCAACCGCTGGTGCAGGTGGCCGCCTGGTGCATAGGGGAGTATGGGGACTTCCTGCTGGAGAACTGTGAGGAAATGGAAACTCTCCAGGTGAGACCTCTGTAGAAGGCGCCCTGAGGAGGGACTCAGACAGGGAGCAGAGCTGGACTCTGGGTCACTCCCTGCATCCACACCAGAAGGTAGCAGAGGAGGAGGTGCTGGCACTGCTGGAAAAGGTGCTGCAGTCCCGCCTGTCCCTGCCAGCCACCCGCGGATATGCCCTCACAGCCCTCATGAAGCTCAGCACTCGGCTCCAAGGGAACATCAAGTAAGAAGTGGTTCCAGTCCCACACGGAAAGAGCACCCTACGCTGTGCTCCCCGGTTTCTAAATTCTGGGATGCATGTGCTCCTATTCCTCCAAGCCTTTGAGCCACTTCTCTTAGGTGTTTTTTTGTTTTGTTTTGTTTTGTTTTTACTATGCAGTTCAGGCTGACCTTGGGCCCACTTTATGTCCCAGGCTGGCCTCAAACTTGCAACAATCCTCCTGCCTCAGCCTCCCGAGTGCTGGGATTACAGGAGTACACCACCATGCCCGGCTGGTTTGGGTGCCTTCTTATTCTATGGGGCCTCCCCTGCCCTGCCACAGCCTGGAGTGAAAGGGCAGGACAGACTGCCACTGCCACTCACATGCCACCTTGGGTCAGCCGCATCCGCCAGGTAGTGTCCATCTACGGGAGCTGTGTGGACGTGGAGCTGCAGCAGCGGGCCGTGGAGTATAACACGCTCTTCCAGAAGTACGACCACATGAGGTGCGCCAGCCGTCTGCTGGGATTTGGGAATCGGACCCAAATCCTTACCCTGTCCCAAATGCCCCCTTCCAGGTCCAAGGCTCTCAGTCTTCCTTGCATCCTCCCCCACCCAGTGAGAACCCCTGACCCACGGTCACGGAAGCTAAACTGACCCCCTGTCCTCCACACTGGCAATAATATGCCATCTTAAGAATTCACAGGACACTTCTAACCCCCATGTAAGGGCCCCTTGTTCCCAGCCCTCCTGCCAGATGCATCTTACGACAGTGCAGGCTTCACACAAAAGAACGCCTGCATCCCATCATTTCAGGGCTGCCATCCTTGAGAAGATACCCCTTGTGGAGCAAGGTGATCATCAGGCTGAAGAGGCAGCAAAAGAAAGCCAAGCAGCACCCCAGCTTTCCGAAGACAAGGCCCCTATCCCCATACAACCCCAGGTGAGGAGGCTTGAGCAGTGGTGGTTTTAAGACAAAAGATGTTAACACGGAGTTGTAAACCAAAACCTCAGTATTCAGCTTTAATTGCAGTGTTGGCACTTTGCGTTAATGAGTGGGTTTTGGGTTGCAGTTTCACCAGCACTGCCCTGGAGCAAGGACTTGGCTGGGCTTCTGTGTCCAGCCCTGATCCTTCCATTCCTTCCCCCAGACCTCAAAGCTCTTGGATCTGCTAGATCTCCTGGATGACACTCCTGAGGACACCCAGCAGCCACACACTTTGGACCCCTCCCCAGTGGGTGGCTTAGTACACCTCCTTGACCTTCCCTGTGCACCTCCACCCCCAGGTAAACCTCAGCAAAGGGGCCATGTGTTAGAGAAGGTACGTGGAAATGTGCTTTCCCCTTTAGAGCCACAGACTGCAGCTTATGTATCCCCTTCCTGTGTACCCTGCCCCCAGTCCAGAGCACCCCATCTTGGTAGGTTAAGGAGTTCAATCATGCCAGTCCCCTCTGTCCACTCTTCAGCAACTTCCTTTGCTCAGACTTCTTCCCCATCCTGCAGGGCCCTGCTACCTCCTCAGCCCTTCTCTTACCACTTTCCCAGTGCCCACTCCACTGGCCCCTCAGTTTCTCCAGCCCTCCCACCTAAGGCCTTGGCATTTCATGTTTTGTTTTGTCACCATGGAATGTCACTCACTCCCTCCTACTGTTCCTATATAAGGTAGTTCTTCCTAGTTATTCTGGCTTAATGTATTTCACTCATAGTACCCATTACACCCTGAATATCTTTTTGTTTTTGCTTCTCCCATACCACTAGGCTATTAGCTTCTCCCATACCACTAGGCTATTAGCTTTAACCTTTTCTTTCTTTCTTTTTTTGGTTGTTGTTGGTGGTGGTGGTGCCGGGAATCAAACTCATGACTTGCACTTGCTGGACAGGCGCTGTGCTGCTGAGCTATATCCCCAGCCCTTAACCCTGTATCTTTTTTTAAAGGTTTTTTATTTTATTTTGAAATTTTGAGCTAGGGTCTAAGTTGCCCAAGCTGGCCGTGAATTTGTGATCCCTTCAACCTCAACCTAGCTACTTGTCAGCTTTGTCACAAGTGTCTCAGGAGTGAGGTGCTCACTTGTTACTGAGTGAGGGAATGGACATGTTCTCTCAGGCCTGCACACTGAGTGCTCTCTCCCTATTCCAGCTCCCATCCCAAATCTCAAAGTGTTTGAACGTGAGGGAGTACGACTGAATCTATCTTTTACTCGACCCCCTGGAACCCCTGCTTTGCTCTTAATCACTGTCACCACTACCAACTCCTCAGAGGATGATGTCACCCACTTCGTCTGCCAGGCAGCTGTGCCCAAGGTTTGCACAGATCAGGGTACAGAGATGGCCTAGCATTCAGGAGAAGCAGCCCCAAAGCAGAGGAGGTGGGTGGGAGGCAGAATGAGATGGAAGGGAACAACACACAGACTAGGAGTATGGGAAGAAGGCTTGGAGCCACTCTGTATGAAGGGGCTTCCTGACCCGAGCCACTTGCCTTTCCATGGTCTGCCCAAACCTCCCATGATCAGAGTTTTCAGCTGCAGCTCCAGGCCCCTAGTGGAAACACAGCTCCAGCTCGGGGTGGCCTGCCCATCACTCAGCTCTTCAGAATCCTCAATCCTAACAAAGTGAGTTCCGGGGCCTCGTGGATAAGACCCAGACACGGAAAACGTCGAGGGTACTAACCCTGGTCTGTGCTCCTGTTCCTAGGCCCCTTTGCGGCTAAAGCTGCGCGTCACCTACAACCACTTTGGCCAGTCGGTGCAGGAGATCTTTGAGGTGAACAACTTGCCTGTGGAGACATGGCAGTAACTATCTCCACTCACTCCCCAAAGGCCCTGGCCCCAGCAGTATGATCCCATCACTGAGGGCCACCACTAGGTGGCACTCTGGTGCTACATTTGTCACTGCAAAACTGTGGGGGCCTACCCCTTCCCCCACAAGTACTGAAAAGCCCAATAAAACCTGAAGGAGATGGAAAACCGTATTTTGGTATGTCTGAGGTAGAAAATATATATGAGTAACAGCAAGGAAAGAACCTTCTCACACAGGCAGTATGAATCTCTCCTGGAACCTTGGAAACCTGTCTCAAGAATGAGTTTTCTTTCTGCCTCTTTCCAGGTCTGGGAATACTTTTGTCTCGCTCTTTTTTTTTTTTTTTTTTTTTTTTTTTTTTGGTACCAGGGAATCGAACTCACGACCTTGCACTTGCCAGGCAGACGCTTAGGCCACTGAGCTAAATCCCCAACCCTACTTTTGTCTCTTAACTGCCACAAGAGGCACTCTGCCCTCTGGGCCAGAGATGGGCACAATGACAAAAATTAAAGCAGAATTTCTAACAAGAATTCCCAGCCTGCCTGCTCCTTTTCCCCACAACCCAAGGCAGGGAAATCCCTGCTGCCTCCCCTCATCTCTAACTTAGCTGTAAGGCAGTTTCAGAGCCGCTGGCAGAATCAATGGCATCGACCAAGGGAGGGGGGGTGGCAAGGGATTTTCCTGTGCTTAACTACTGATCATGGCTAAGTGGAAATCCTATAAACACGAGCGGAAATCAATGGAGGCTGCTTAGCGGCCAGGGGAGAGGGGCGGCCCATAGATCGCATCTGACGGATGAGAGAGAGGAGGCAACCAGGGAGGGATCTTGGAAGGGTAGCTAAGGACAGGGTGAAAGAGCAGGCAGAGTTGGAGAGAGGGGAGACACTGTTCGAAAGAAAGAGGCACTCAGCACCATGAATGCAGGTATGGACCCCACTGAACCCAGAGTTCTCTTGCCCTTTGAGAAAGGACACCCCCTAACCCAAGTTGCTGTCAGGATGTTCAGTCCCCTGTGGCTTCTCTCCAGTGGTGTGTGCTTGTAGCAGGTGTTGATAGTCCTGAGGCCGGAAGCGCTGTAGGTACACGATGAGTTTGGCAGGTGCCCTCTCCTGTGCTGGCACACCTATAGGCAAAATGACAGTGAGCAAAGAAGCAGGCAGAGCTACCACACACACCTGAACTTTGCTCCCAGCCCAGCCAGCCAGGACCCTAAAGTTGTCTGCAAAGCAGCACTGAGATTCTGAATGCCATCAACCAGCTTCTCACCACTCGTCAATGCACTGTGGAAAGGAGACCTTAAAGAGCCACTTCAGGCAGGAGTGGCTGGGAAGCCACACATGAGCCTGTCATCTAGTACAAACGAAGAGGTACCCAGACACCATGAAGACAGGATACCTCAGCACAGACTCATTTCAGTCACTGCCCCGTCCCCCAATCAAGATCAAAGCTCTTCTAGGCAGCCCAAAGCTCATTAGCTTGGTAATGAAGCACACACAAAGATGTACACAGAGAAACAAACCAAGAACCGTGAAAAGAGAAAAAGGCAGGATTCACAGAGTTACTGCTTCTGGAACTGCCATTTCTAGTCTATTGTCAGTGCCCAGCACATGCTGAGCAAGTAGCAGGAAACTGAGTGTATGCCTGCTAAGGGGTGTACAATCCCACACATATGTGGATGAACTGTCCTTAAGGAAACTAAAAATGGGAACAAAAAATTTGCCAACAGTTAGCCCACTGCCTCACATAAATGCAATGCTCTTGCCCTTTACTTAAAGGCAGAAGGGTACATGAGGATCTAGGAAGTAGCACAAACAAAAGGACAGAAGAAGTTTGGGGAGGGAAAAGTCAAAGCAAAGACCTGACAAATGGAACTGGAGACTTGGCTAGAGGTTAACTGAGACACAATGACTGGGAAAATCAGAAATGCACTTAAGGAGTGAATCCAAATTAGCTACTGTAAAATGGGAAACTGGGTTTGATAGAACTGTGTAAACAAACTGGGCCTGGTAGTAAATGCCTATAATCCCAGCACTCACACTCTGGAGGCTGAAACAGATCACCATGAGGCCACAGATCACTTCGAGGCCAGCCTGGGCTACATGATGAGTTTAAGGCCATAGAAAAAGACCCTGTCTTAAAAAGCAAAAAGAACTATACAAGCAAATGGCAACATCCAAAAAACTGCTAAAACAATTCTTGTTACGGAAATAACCCAGAGATACTGTCATTCCTTGCCCCAGTGGATACCTCCAGAAAAGGCGGAAGGGGCGCAGGGAAAACACGGAAGGCCTGTCTCCCTCACCAAGCATTTTGCTGAGGCTCTCGATCTTCTCTAGGGCAGACGGTACTTCAGCTTCCTCACGCACCAGGGCCTCTACCTCACCCACTGCGTAACCAAAGTCAGCTGTATCCAGGTCCACCCTGAGCAGGGGCTCCTCTTCATCAGCTCCAGAGAACATCAGCTTCCACGAACTCCGCTTAGTCACAAAACTAGCTACTTCCTGCAGCCCCAGTGGACTCAGCACAGCAGCTACACCTCCACTCCCCAGCCCCTCAGCTTGTAGCACCTGACACAGGCGGGCCACAATCGCAGGATCAGATGTGAGTTCCACATACTTAGTGTGGGCTCCTGAGACACCCACTGCTCCAGGACATTTTAACTCCCATCCACTACCCTCTCGTTGTCGCAGCCAGTGGTCAGACCGCATGAGGTTCAGCTCGGGGGTGTCATAGTAGGTGTCTCTGAAGGTGATCTGGTGCTCCAGAGAGCCTCCCAACTCCTGCAGTCGTTCCTCTGTGCCAGGCCCTGGAACAAATTTCCGCTCCACCTCTATCATGCCCTGGGCCATGTTACCTGCAACAAACAATTGCAACAAACATTCGCAAAGTGCCCAGGGGTGTCCAGCCTGCTGGGCAACAGCTTAGCAGTGACCCAGCTCTGGATGAACTTACGTGCTGCAAAGGGCTCTGACTCGTGATACAGGCCCTCGACGATAAAACTAAGCAAACTGGCTCCTCTAGAAAATTGCTACAAATAGGCCGGGGATTTAGCTCAGTGGCTTAAGTGCCTACCTGGCAAGCACAAGGCCGTGAGTTCAATCCCTGGTACCAAAAAAAAAAAAAAAAAAGAAAAGAAAAGAAAATGGCTACAAATAATTCGTTACAGAAATAACCCAGAGCCCCTTGCTCACTATTTGGTTTTGCAACAGTGACAGGTCTCCAGTTAATTTGTGATGTTCTCAACCCAGAACGCTCCCTAGAAAGCAGGCCTTGAATCAGATGTCTTCAGCGGCCCCCTCGATACAGCTTGCTTACCAAGGAAGCCTGTATGTACCTCACTGCCTGTAGTGACCCACCCCTTCCACCCACAGCACCTGGCCCTGGAGCCCGGGTCTCACCTCAAAGCCCCAGGGTCTTCCTCTCGCGGGACCCGGAGATGGGGGAAGGGAGCCCACACCACACTCGCGAGGAATGCCGGGAGCAGGCCTTGGCCCCGGACCTCAGCCCGGCTGTGTGCGAGAGGCCGGTCCCAGCACTAGCGGCCATATTAGGCCCATGGTAGCGGGGCCAAGGACCGGCTGGGGCCAGAGAGGCCTGTTAGGTTATGGGCTACAGCGATCCTTGAGGTGGGCAAGGAAGTAAGACAGTACCGTCATGTGCCGCTTCTCATCCCCTATCCCTCCTGGAGCGCGAGGTCAGCCGGGTCCCTGGGTTCAGGCTGAGCCC